>CABFOV010003708.1:0-62089 GCA_902141375.1 Timema poppense | reverse complement strand
TTTTTTGTATTATGTGTTATTAGTAAACTGGAGACCAGTTTGTTAGGGTTTTTTGTTGCTGTTTTCTGAAGACGCCGTTTTGAAGGTGTCTAATTCTAAGGAGCCACCTGTAGCTTTTGATGTCGTAAGGCACTTCAGGCCTCGGCGGTGTGCCTTGTGCCTCGCAGCCCTTCTGGCTTGAGGGCTCTCTATAACTCCTAAGTGTCTTTCCCTCAATGAGTTGTATCTTGTTTTCTTGTCAATAAATTATTACTCTCTTGTGCTTACCTCTGTCTGTCATTTCTTTTTGTGGGAAAAATGCTCAGGGTAGGTTACAACAATGGGACAACAATTGCTCCCCTACAATTGCAACATGTTTCCCTATATTTGTGAGCAGCAGGAAACATTTTTTAAACACAGGAAACCGTTTTCAAACAAAATTTGAAACAATATTTTCAAGTGTGTATTGGGCTTATGGCTTAAAATTAATTATCACAATACATTTAACTGTATAATAAGACAAAGTATAAAAATTGCACAATAATGTTAAGTAGTTAATAGTGAGAGAAGACAACCTGATAGGATAGTTAGTTTAGGCCTAGATAGAAAAAAAACCCACATCACTTTTATTTTCTTCTTTAACTTTTTACACTTCCCAATTTGCCCTTCTTCCAATTCCACAGTTATACATAACATTATTATAAGTTTTCGGGAAATATTCCTTTTTCCTATGAAGACATGTTTAAAACACACAAAAAGATTTGTTATGGATTCTAGAAGCATGTAGCCCCATAACATTACTTTCTTTGTTTCTAGCGTGTTTTAAATATGTTTTCATATCAAAAAGGAATATTTCCAAAAATTTAAAACAATGTGTAATTGTAGAAGTATGAAGAAGTGAGAATTGGGAAGTGTAAACAGTCTTAAGAAATAATGAAAACAAGAGAAGAAATCAAGAGTGAAGAGAAGTGTGTTCGTTTCTAACTTGGCCTAACCTAACTATCCTTTCAGGTTGGCTTCCTTCCCTATCAATTACTTTAAATTATTGGACAATGTTTCTATAATGTCTTATTATACATTTCCAGGCCATTAGGCACTAATTTATTTTATTAACACATTTAACTGCCAATTTTTGATGTCACTAACTTCACTGTTTTATGAGTTTCTTCTTGTAATAAAATATTTTGGAATATTTAAAATTATGTGGTTTATGTGACTTGATTGTGCGAAAAAATAGGGAAGAGGAGATTCTATCAAGGTGTGATGAAAATGCCATTAAAATTGTAAACTCTACTAGTACAATGTTACACCTTGATGAGAAGAATCGGAACACAGTCAGATGCTTCATTTTCCCACAAACAATAGTTGGTGGGATTTTAGGATTTTAGGATAAATTCCAATAACCATGGACTCAAATCATGCTACTTCCTGTTATAAAAAATATATAAATAAATTTTAAAAAACAGGGAACAGATGCATGAAATCTGAAAGTGAACATGTTGTAGACAAGCCTAGTTATCAGTCCCCAATGATTAATAATGTAAATGATAATTATCAAAAAGTGATGATACAAAGCTATTCATAAGAGTAACACACTGTTGGTTTTCATTTTCTAAGAGGAATAGCTAACAATTTTTATTATATTTTAATAACTCTGCCATAGATTAGGGTGTTTATTTAAAACTAACATAAAAGTAATGAAACTAAGTGACTGAAAGAACTGGTCTAGGTAACATGTTGTGATGAGTTAGTAAACATTTAGAAAGAATGCTGACAACTCATAGCAACTTGTCCCTGTTGTGCTCGGCAACTGGTCCGAATTGAACTGTAAAGGGTTTTGATTTAGGATTATCGTGGCTGAGACATTAAGATTCACTCAGGGGTAATTACTTTGCGCGTCATTGGGGCCACACAGACTAGAACATCAAGTAAATGTGCTAGAGGGCAACCATCGTGCCCAGGGTATCGAGTTTGAGTTTGTAAGGGAGGTTGCAAGTGATGTCAGTCGATCCAGTGGTTAAGTATTCCCCACTAAGTCAGTTATCTCACGAGAGCATATGTCAAAGTTCTTGTATATTTTTGTAACATCTTTTAACATCACATTTTTGTATGAACTCTTAGAGCTACTAGAAAAACCAAAAAACATAGCAAAAAGTATAATTTAAAACCCAACCATCTAAATTCCCAATAATCGTACCCAACCTCCTCAAACTATCTTGACAGATTAGGTCCACGGTAAGGGGGGCAGCAACAATATTTTAATTCTAAATAATGTAATAAAAATTACCATACAATATTTTAAAATGACAACATTAATTTTAAAATATTTTTTATAATTATTAACATATCCCTAAATTTAATTAGGTTTTAAGAAGAATCAACATTTAAGCAGTCCAGTTTTCATAATCTAGTTTCATAACTAAACTCCCTAAAGTTACCCTCTCACTCTTTCATGTTCAGATGTTTGTCTCAACAATATCTGTCCTTTCTTCATCCATTAAAGCTCTTTTTTGCTGGTTCTTTTACTACTATCTTTCCCCTCCCAACTAATTGAAAAGAGGGTAAAAGAAAGTTTTTGTGTTTACTTTGGTCTGCAAGCAAATACTCAACAAGCAAGAGTAATATGTCTGTCCACACTAAGCTAGTTAACATATTAGCCAGTTTTTAACATTCCATTTTAGCATAGGGTTTGAAATATAATTAATTCACATTATTTTTTATTTTACATCCATTACTGTTTCCAGCCTATGGCCTGGGTCAGTTTTTTATTCAAGCCATATAATTTTCCCTGCCAGCTTGCTAGGCTTGTCATAGCTTCATGCCTTATAATCCAACTTAAAGACTTGGACAAGCACAACATCCAGTCCTCAGCTGTTAATTCATCCAAGGTTCTTACACACATATGAAACATACATTTAAGGACTTTTTAAGGACCAAAACGGTTATTTCTCGTACTGCCAAAAGCTAAACACGCCAATAAAAAAATTATAAACCGTACCAAATTTTTAATAGATGGGAAACAATAAACTTTTCACCAAATTTAATGAATAGATAAGACTATAAAAATATAAATCTAACTTTGTTGTCACATACTTCACTCTCCTTGATTTATTGGTTAGTGCAGTCATTCTATATTCAGTATTCCAAAAGTTGAGTATGGATTTCATAATTTAACAATGTTTTCTGCTGGCACATGCTTTTCATTTACGGTATTTTATATACAGAAGTCCAAGCATGAATGTTTGTACTAACAATAATTAAAATATCAGTTTTTTTATAGGTCTTAAAATCAACAAAATGAGTAACAAATAGTTTAAACAAAAAAATATCGGGCCAAATAACATTTAAATGTTTTTATATCCACTTAACCTATCAGATAGCTGCTTGATGATGTCAGCCAATGCAGCAGTTTTTTTCTCTTGTTGTTCTTCTGAAACTGTTAAGACTTCAACACAAATGTTAGATTTTCCTGTTGTTTCTGCTTGCTCTGACAGTCTATCAGCAGATTTGGTAAGTGTGTCTACATCAGCCTGAAGCCTTTGTTTTTTTTGCTTTGAGTTCATCTATTTCTTCTGTGAACCTACTTTTCCTTTTTGAATTCTTCTGTGCAGTTTCTTTCCCTCTTCGATTTGCCTCCAAATAACTTTACCACTTTTGTTGTGCACCAGCAACTGAGATAACCATGTCTTTGGTGATTTCAATATCAGTAAAACCACCAACTGATGCGATTTGTTGAAAAATTATTCTCTGTGCAATGAGTGTGCGCTGTTGCATATTTTCCACTTCTATTTGCTTGTTTACAGAAAAACCTCTCTCAACTGCTGCTTGANTGTTTACAGAAAAACCTCTCTCAACTGCTGCTTGACCATGTGATAGAATAAGTACCATTTTCATCACACACCACAAGTTGTCATATTTTGTTCTAGGCTTTGCACAAGCCCATAACAGTGACTCCAAACAGTTTGTCCCAGGCTTAAAATTTTGAAATTCAGAAGAAAAGCCAAACTCCGCAATAAATTCTTTATATGATGAAATTAATGCATCACATTCAGTTTCCTGAAGTCTTTTAGCCTCTACCAGTATCTAAAGCACTGACACAAACTTGGTTGCACAGTTAGTATCCACATTCATATCTCGAGGATCCATACAACTAAGATTTCTCACAATTATTGAGTACTGTAATGGGCACTTATGCAAGATTTTCTTTACTCTTTCAATAAGAAAATCACGACATTCTATTCGCAATTGAAGAACATCCTTTTCTTTAACAATATTATGGGGAGCAAATTATTGACTCTGTTTTCTGCAGCGAATCCCAATTTTATTTTGGTCACTGGCAACTGGTTTTCTTTTTTCCATACTTCAAATATAACCAGTTTGTTAATGGTAGTTGCTTTATTTATTTCATCTTCTTTAATGAATCTCTTCATTAAGTTTCTAAGCATTTTCAACATGTGTCTTTCCAGAAATGGAAGCATTGGCATATCAGTTTGTTACATTGTCAAAAAAGGTTCTAATTGTTTTGCAATTGACTGAAATATTAATAGCTTTATAGGAGTCAATGCATCATTGGTTGCTTCTTTCACAACTCTAAAGGATTTGATGTTTGGATTGGGAAGTTTCTTGTCATTAACTAACTGCACATATTTAGTTCCATGAGGCCACACTTCAAGAGCGTGTGTTACAACAGTTGAATTTTCAACCCACCTTATGGCACAATTTTTTTGGGGAAAGACACTGCTATCAGTTACTTTCATGAAATCTTCTCTTCTCGCTGGTGTGTCCTTAAATAAGTAATAGAGGCTGGATAAAACTCGCTCCACATCCCAGGTTGATGATAATGAGCCATGCTTAAAAGAACCATGGATTATATGAAGCCCACAACTGCCGGTATGAATTACTGCCATGATTGTGTCTCTCTTCAAATGATCAAACACCAGGTCATAACATTTCCAATTGACATTTGGACCATCCATGGATAGTTGCAGTAGACTGTTTCGGAAGACCTATTTCAGAAATCAACTTTTCAAAGGAAGTGAACATATCTTCTGCAGTAGCATGGCCCAGGAAATCTGAATGGATGTAACAAGACTGCACTTTATCTGCTTCCCAGTGGCGAATATAGTAATCTAACTGATTCTCTTGAAGCTTTCTGATGAGGCTTTCATCGAATAACAAAATATATGAATCTTGTTTATTAAGCTTCTCCATGAGTGCAGACTGAAAATAAGGAGCAATGCCAAAACAACATATATATGCACATTTTGTCTCTCCCAATGAAATTTTTTTTTTGCAATTCCACTGTCGAAAAACATTTTTTTTTAATAATAGGCCGATATCTTCGTATGATTTGTATGAATAATGACTGCTGCATACTTTCAAGGCCCAAATAATTTCGGCCTTTAGAGTTTCCTGTCCAGTTAAGGAGCTTACTATCTGCTGTCCTTGTGGTAGTGGTTCTGAGTCAGGAGCCGCAGAACTCGAAGATTGCTCTGGTTGTGTAGCACCGAGAAAAGGATTTTTTTTACATGCAAGACTACAATGTTTTTTTCCCATTCATGTTGACTTGTTAAAGCAGACACCCCCATTTTGGCAATGTCAAATACTGAAGAGCATATGCTACATCTGGCTTTGTTCCTGTCTGCCAAGCCATTTATTAAATTTGGGGTTATGTAACCACAAATCATTGAAAGTACAATTCCTCGGCATATTGGTACGTAAATAAAAACAAAATAAAGCATAAGGCGCCTGCCTTTACATAACACACGGTATTAAAAGTTACAAAAAAAATCCATTCAAGAATAATGAAACAACGGTTTATTTATCCAGGGCAGATTACTTGCTATCACACTTTGATAAAACTTTTGTGTGGAAATAAACACAGCGGTAACGAAGCATACTGAACCAGTAGTTAAGGATTTTCATAGAAATAAAACGTATTAAGATAAAACAAACTACACAGCTACCATCTAAACACAAAATTTCAAAGGATAATGTTTACAGACACCAAAATGGCGCAACCATAGATAAGAGTTATAGAATGGCAACTTCCTGTAGTATGGCTAGAACAGAAATTTGAACGCTAAGGTGGTTGAAAGATGAACTAATAGCTATTGGCGGGCATTTTAGTGCAAAACTGTAATTATAGGTACTTAAGTGTTAATATGTAGTCGCAAATCTTCAAAGAATTATTACAAATTGAACCCTATTTTTACCCTAATACCTAACTTAGAGGGTTCAAATAAAAAAAAATAAGTCAGCAAAAAAAAAGTGTGCTGAGTGAGTGAAAAATATCAGAAAAGGCTGGGCTAAACATAAACAATACCCAGCACACGCAATTAGGAACTAATGCGGACTCGTCCCCATGGTCAACCTCAACAATATATAACAATAAACAAGAACGTAACTATACCTCTGATTCGATTACCACACATCAATTTAGCTAGTATATTATACATAAGGATGAATGTGAAAAGGGGTAAGTACAAAATATTACTGTCAAGAGTTGTTTATTAAATATTCAAAAGATATGGACAACAATTAACTTAAATAAATAATCCCAAGAAAAAATAGGGTATAAAATATGTTGTAATCTTAATACCATGGCCTCATATGAAGGGCGCCTAAAATGTATAAGTGATTACCATCACTAATCGCGTTAACAAAAATAATAGTTAGGCAAAAAGACCAATAAATGACTCACCAATTTAACCTCAGCCTAAATGGCAATATTCATTACAAAAATATTTAAAATTATTTTATGCCAGTATCCTTTCATTTCTCCGTCCCATAAAAATGGAAAATATACTTAAACCTAAAATTATTAGATATATGTTGGCGTTAGCTGGAGAAATCCATATTTAATTTGCCAACACTTAATAAATTACCAACCATAAACTTAGTTGTTAAGGCGGCTATCACTGACCTTTTACATGCGCTGATGGCGCCCGGTACATTAAGTTCATGTGTGAACATTTGAAGTTAAACATTAATAGAACTACTCTATAAATGGTATCTAATAACATTAAAGTTCAATATAATAAAGATATACCTTAAGTCTCACAAGGAGTAATATTATTAACAACATTTCTAGATATATGCTTCCTAGAGTGCAAAGTTTAAGTCCGTTATATACGTGAAGTAAATATTTAGTACTTAAAAATATTATTATCATCAGACATTCCACTTTTGTTCAAATTCAAAATTTAAGACCATTAATACTTGGAATAAATACAAGTGCAAAAGAAATATTATTATAAACAATATCATTAGATATTCCTTTTTTTTTTGTTAAAGTTCAAAGTTTAAGTCCATTAATAATTGAAATAAATACTAGGCACAAATTATTATTATTAATATTTGAAATAAGTGCAAAGTCCATTGTGATGAAAGAAAATTATGAAAATAAAAGATTACACGGAAAAAGAATTTTGCTTAAATAATTAATTTCTGAAGCCTTCGCTTGCTCAAGCGATTACCCAAGCCAGTCTAAGAGTGGCACATCACTATTTTATACGGTAAAACACAGTCCACAGAACACGGAACAATGGAATGAAGAGGAGGGAAAACCAAAGAACATAAACGGGAGTAGAAACGGAACTTTGGGACTGGTGAAGAGTTTCTTCTTTCCAATCTAAGATCTTTGGTTCGGGGAAGTCGTCGCTAAGCGTTGAATAGGCCTCAGTATATCGTGGTCAGTCGTCTTGTTCAGGTGTGTGTGTGTTTCGATGGGCCGGTCGTGTGTGCATTTGAGCCAGCAGCAGACGGTGTCGGTACAATTGGGTAAGTCCGTTGTATTTGGTTTGGTTGTAGTTAGCTAGTGGCTAATGATACAAAATTATGGTTTTAAAGCAACTTATAAAAAACTGGCAAATGCACAGGAATTGAGTTTTTAAATATAGGAAATTAGAGAAAAAATTGTATTTCGACAGTAACGCTATGTGTGTTTGCCAGAGAAGTTAACATTGTTTCCCCTTTCCCCTATAGAGATCACAACCCATGGGTTGATGACGCGATAAGATAACAAATAAAACAAAAGAAGCGGGAAGAGTAGCGGAGAGTAAAGTAGACAGCAGACAACAGCTAATGCTTGATCTATCATGTCCCAGTATATATTAAATCATGGTCTTTACAACCATTTCAAAAATTAATATTGAAACCTGGAGATTCCAGGACTTTTCAAGGCCCATGAGTAATTTAAGGACTTTTCCAGGCCTTGAACAGACACACATTAAATTCCAGGTCTTTCAAGGACCATACGAACCCTGTAATCATCACTGGGAAAAGTTAAACACACATTTCACCAATGATAAATTTTTCAGCCATGCCAGGAATCAAACCCAATATTCTTATCTCAGTAGACAGAAACATTACCGGCTGAGTTAAGGTGTCACATGATTCAGATAATTTATTTACCATTAATGTCAACAGCATGGCAGCAATATATTTTACAGTGAAAAATATATACATTTAAAGAAATTGTGAAAATAAATTATCTGCATTGCCAGAATGAAGAAGTAGATTTGTATCCAAACTAAACAGCAGCCTTACTCTGTGAGCAAGCAATAGTACAAAAGGATGAGACTGTCTGCTATGATTACAATAGTTTCGCGAATATCTGACTATTATCGTGTTAAAACAGTCAACTGATTGGTACACACAATCTGTGACTAGCTAGCAAATCCTCAGCTCAACACATTGTGCTATAATAAACCAGTGATCAAATTTGTATCAGCCCAGCGTAATATCAGAATTCAAATATAAACAGAGGGAACAATTTCAACATTAAATATGGATGAATCTTACCTCAATTTGATTAAAGTTGCTGACAACATATTGAACAGCCTGCCCTCTTATTTTTGAATTGGGATGATTCAGTTTCTCGAATATGTTATCACTGTTATGAAAACCCAGAATTTTCTCAAGTAAATTCCTAGTCTTTTTGGAAGCATACATTTTGTGTATCACCTTGTCATATTGTGTGGGGTATTTGCGTTCCAGACTTTTCATAAACATAGTGTACCATTCAATTATTTCCTTGCTATTGTTTGCGACTTGCTCGACAGGGTCTGATTGTTCCCTGAGCAAGCCATTACTATCAAAATTTTCCACTGCCATTCTAAAAAGTGAAAAATCATACACAAAATAAATATTAATGTAAAAACAAATATTATCATTAACAGCTTAAATTATACAAGGTTATCTATCAATGCTTTGATCCAATGGGAGAGCGATAAAGTTAATATGATGAACTGCAGAGATGTTTGAGTAAAACAGCTATGGGGAATGTGGCTGGTCAGGATTTAGATCTCAGCTCTTTGGGCTTATTTAGACTACTCGGTGTTGCCAACCTTTAGGGTTCAAAGAGTAGAGCACAGATTTAAATAGAGATGTACACACACAAGTTAATCATCAATTTACACGTGTCACTGTGTATTGTGAGTGGTCAGGTCCGCCACTGACCCAACATCCAAAATAAACACTTGATTAGCAGAACCTTGTTTTAAAATAGTATGATCACACCACCCTTATTTTATCACCACGTCTTACTAAGCTGTCAAGCTATATGCATATATGATAATTACTCTAATGGGGTAGGGATGAGGAAGGAAGCATTTAAGAGGTAATATACTTGAATTTACGTGGCAGGAGAGTGGGAAACCATTTAGGAAGAACCAACCTCAGTAGACTCGATTCAAGCTCCTATCTTCCTGTCATCAGCGGGCCAGTTTAACATGAGAGTGACGCCTTAGAGCCTTCAGCCACTGAAGCGAGTTATCCACCTTTAGTGGTTGAGTGGGGTCTAAAGTGTAATAGAGTCTATTTAGACAGAGGATTTTATTTCTGAAGATGAAACCTAGCTGGTCATTTAAAACACTGGGAGGATTATTGCATTACAATTTATTTTTTTAGCACGTCTTACTACTTGTTCAGGTTATGTGCATATGTACTAATGACGCTAATGAATTAGGGATGAAGGCATAAATGTATATGAATTGTACCCACATTTGCTGAGGTAGAGTGGAAAACCAATTTGTAAAAACCCTTTCAGTACACCAGAACGAGATTAAAACCCCAATCTCCCTATCATCGACAGTCTAGTCTAACATGAGGTCTTAAGCCATGTGGCCAGTGAAACAGGTAGAGTCACAATTAAGAATAAAAATTAATAGGAGTGATCTTGGTAAAATATGTGCCTTTGAGCTTAGTCAGAGGTGCACCTAATCTTTACTTTTTGGTTTAAGTTTTTTTTATCAATAATTACAAAAGAAGTGCTCCTTTATCCTGAGCCATCCTGAAACTGGCTTGATGATGATGATGACGGCACTAGCCAATGTGCAAATACTCAGCAACACCAAGTGGCCAGTGTGTTAAGCTCCTTAAGGGAGAATAAAAACAAAAGACCAAACATTGTCAGTCACAGTTTTATAAATAATTTAAATAAAAAATCGAAGACATTCAAAAACCAAATTCAAGACTTGAACTATTGTTTCCAGGACTATAGACACAAGAAAAAGCAACTGTTAACAATGATATTGAAACAAATAAATATAATGTTTCCTAGAAAGTTTCAGCAGAAGCAAATGAGGTGAATGATTTGGAGTTTAGAGTTTACTATAAATACAATCCTTAGCTTTAAGATACATCTAGTTCATGTTAGCAAATAATTTAATGCTTCAAACTATTATAATTATTACTAGGGTTTCATTATGGGTAATTACAAGAGTGGTTAACCAGGCTTGCACAATTTTATTGCTACTTGATTCTCTGTGTTTTACAGGTTGGAATGGAATTTCCATTTTTCCACGCAGTTTAAATTGGAGAAAAGCGCAGTTAAATATCATTCTTTATCAAACTGACTAGAAAGTCATGGAACTTATTCATTAGTTCACTTTTTCATCCATCCAAAGATCTATTCTTTTAAGCTTTCAGTTAAATGATCCAAATTAACATATATTTCAGTATTTTTAACAGATTTTTGAAAATTCCAGCCAAAAAAATATTGCTGTGTTTTGCTGATTTTACAGGTGTGTGGCAACACTGTCATGAACACAACAACCCTAAAATGAGCACAAAAAAGCCCAAAAAAAACCCAACGAATGTAAAGATCCCCAAAGCAAGAAATTTTAAACATAAAGAATTTGAGATTTTAAAAAAAAATTGTTTAAAAAAAAGAATGTGTGATTAAAACTAAATATGAGAAATTAAGAAAACAAAATGAATGAACCAATGAAATTGAGAGTGAAAACAATCCCCACAAATTTACTAAATATCTTTATAGATGTGCCCCCCNATATATCCCAATTATTAAGGGGCACTGAAGCCATTACCAACACCAAAACTATAAGATTCCATAGATGTAAAATGGATTTTTTTTAATAATACACAAAAATAGCTTACTTGAAGTAGGATATGTGCATGCGCACAAGTGTGTGTGCATGGGTGTGCACAGAAAGTTTCAAATTTAAGACTTCACAGTTTTATTCATAGCTTAACCACACCGGTGGGCATGCAGATTTAGGTGTCAATAAATGTCTAGTCTGGTGATGGGGTGTGAGAGTGAAAATAGTGACCAGTTGGAATGCGGTGGTTTATGGCTAACCCAAATGTTTCCCAATCTCCCTTTCCCGTTCTCATCCCAGCCCCATTAGTGTAAATATCAGTATGTGTATAATTTATTTGGTGTAAATGTGTAGATAGCCTGATGGGTAGTAAAACAAAGTGCACAATAAAATATCATTATTATTTATACCTTATGATTTCCTCCACACTGTCGTCTTCTAGACCAACTTGAGACACCAGATTGATGGCCAACTTTCTCAGGCCTGTGTCGTCTATCTGTGACTGAACGCTTCTTAATGTTTCTGCTAGCAGGGGTACTAATAGGGGTGTCACATGCCCCCCTGAGGCTGAAAGTTCCCCCAGAGTGGTTGGGAACGTAGGCACAGATGCCAACCTAAGCAAGGCTTTGTGAGGAAAACTGGTAAGAGTACTGCTTTGAGATAGATAGAGTAATACCAACAGAAGAACTTTCTCCAAGTCTAGGCTAGGTTGTGGGTTCTATAAAAAAAATTACATAAATATAGGTTATAGATTTAAAATCTCGATTAATAACACAACACATTCAAATTTAACAGACTGTTCTCAGGGGCAGATTTGTATGAAGTGCTTAAAGAAGGTATGTCCTACTGACTTTTTAGATTAATAAAATTCCTCCATACACAACCTTTAATTTATATTATTTCCATTTATGGGAGGAGTGAGGGGACACAGATCACTGAACTTTTGCTATGCAAAATCATTATCACTATAAAAATATTTTAGTTGTGAAAAATTAATAGACTATATGAATAAATAAAGGTTACAAATCCACTACACTCGGCCACAAGATCAGTATAAAAAAAATATTTGAACAAAGTAAAAAAAGTCCATGTCCGTAGCAACATGTGACTTTTGTGAATAATAAAAAAACTATAGGGGCCTTTCAGAATTTTGAAGAACGTTAGTAAAGGTAAGTAGACTAAAAATAAAATCAAAATAATATAGAATGGTACTTATATTTATTTCTGAGATGTGGGGTCAGGGACATCTTTGTAGCACCAATTTTTAAATGTCAACCAAAAAATGAGAGGAAACAAACATAAATTAGAAGAGCAAAATTAATAATTATTGTTGTTAAGTGATAGCGACAACAACAGTGGGTGGTCAGAGACGTGTACCGGCCCACTTCCTTACACACCAATTGTGAAGTATAGAATAAAATTAGTTATTTAAATATTATTTGAAATTGAAATTATACTCCATTCACGGTAGGAATTAATCTCTGAAGGGCCTTTTTTCCTACCAATATCCTACTATATAATAGATTTCTGGTAGGGAAAAAGGCCTTTCAGAAAACAATTCCTATGGTGAACGAACTATACATAGCTATTTCAGTATATGTATTTGATTAAAAAATTGTTATTTGTTGTTCTTTTTCCACTCATTTCCAGTTTAAATGCTTTTCTAGGGAATCTTACTAGTTCCGTCCTTTTTACATGGCCATACAATTTTAGCCTTGCCATCTCAATTGGATCTTGAGTTTCCACAGTAACAATCCAGTCTCTTCTTGTATTTAATTCAATACTCCTTAAAAACTTCAACTCTGATGAGTGGACTGTGCTCACATCTTTTGCCAAAATCTTCCAAGTTTCTGATCTATACAGTAATATCGGAAGAATGACTTAAATATAGTGATCTTGCAATTCTTGGTACTCCCTTATCGTACTTCAAAATATGTTCCTTACTGTCTAGTAAAATGTTCCTGCTTGTTATATTTCATTTGTTGTCTCATAACCAACTTTTCCTTCCTGATGAATTTTGCTTAATTATTTGAATGGTTGTTTCTTACATGCATGGGACAAATCCTGAAAGCTCAAAGGTAGAACAGTGGCGTGTTAAGACAAAAGTCCCAGGTTCAATTCACATGTCAAGGTGTCATTTTTAAACCAATTTAAATTAATTGAATTCTAGTCCCCTCCATAGGAACAGTGCTGTAACTACAATAATTTGCAACCTGTGTGTTGATATTAATTTAAAATTTTGCTTCAAAATTACTATCGTGTATCATATATTTGGCAGTAAAACCACCGTTCCGAGTAGCGGATGAATGTAGTATCTGAGAGCGTGTGATACTATTGGTTACTCATATGTAGTTGACAATTCCACACGTCCATCACAGACTCAGTCAGACTATGAATGAAGAATGACCCTGGTTACAGAACGAATCCTAGATAGCTCAGTTGTATAGCATTGGCGTATTACTCCAAAAGTCCCGGGCTCGATTCCCTTGTCCAGATGTCATTTTTCAAATAATTTAAATTAACAATTACAATAATCAAAATCAATTATATGACTTAAATTAAAACAGTTTTTGTCCCAGGGGTCGTTCCATAAACACAAAGACTGTTACCGCCTAGTAGACTGGCTTAGTTTTTCAGCTCTACAAATAGCTTCTAGAGCAGTTTGGTTTTGATAATCACTTCTTGCCAACACAATTTTGAAGGATTTGCTCAGGTTAAAGCTTTGATGTATAAAAAATACTTGTTATTTCACATTTGTGGCCCCCACATTTAGTTTTTTAACATCAGTCTGCGTTATTTAAAAATAATCACTCTTATTTAATCTGCTTCTCCTAATAGGTTTTTATTACTGTAAAAAAATAGTGGTGTTAGGAACATGGACCCAAAGTAAACAATGAGGTGCTGCTCTCAAACCTAATGAGTTAAAACCATAACTTTTTATAAAGATTTTACAAAAAAAAATGTTTTTTTAATTGCCAAGTTGTTTTTCAAATCAGTTTTGTTTTACAAGCATTTTGTTTGATGAATATGAGACCAACAAAATTTTAGGTGTACAAGCCAATCTAACATTTAGAACCTTTTTTGAAATATTAATTTGATACTTTTTAAATTTATGAAAGGTTGAATAGGCTTATTTAAATGCCCAAAAAAAATTTTAGTATTTTTATAACCCTTGCAAGCATTGATTTTGGTCCACCTAAGCAGACAAAAATGAGCTAAGATTCGTCATGGTGGTAGACAAAAATAACAAAAATAGTTCTAGTCAACTTACAAGTAGTGTTAACTATGATGAAGCTAAAAAAAATGAGTACTCTGACAGGCTGACCTAAGTAATTTTACATAGAATAACTCTTTAATCAAACTAACACAAGTAAGGAAAAGGTGAAAAACAAAGAGAGAAGATGAAGAATATGACTTATAGGTTAAGTGTTTAAAATAGATATATTTTAATAGATGATAATTATTCCTTTACTTTCTATTGTTTAAGTGGCAAAATCTTGTAATGTTTAACATAATTCTGTGAATTTTTCATGCAGATACTTCATTTCAAACTTGAGTAGAATTTTAAATCATACACACATTAATCATGTGGAGTAATTGAATTTAAAAGTAGGCTGTTTGATTTTATATCCTGTAATTATAATCTCAATCCTTAAACTCAATTGTAATTTTCATAAATTCACGAAAATATGTGGACACTAGGCATAATTTTAATTTAGTAAAACTATAATCACTAACATTACAAGAGGAGCAAATTTAACTATATATCAATAAAGTAAATATAATTTAAATAACTTAACTGTTTGAGAGGAAAATATATTACCTACTAAGTTATGCTATTGATTTTTAAATAGAACAAATCTTTTTTAGAACATAATACAGATAATGAAACATACCTTAGTCAAATTTTCAATAATCTGATGTAGGACATTTTCTGAGAGCTGGGCCTTATCAGCGAGTTGGGCCGTGATCATAAATGAAGCTGCCGCAAAATCCAAGACCGGGGATGGAAGCCCTTTTAAAAGGGGCTTCAAAATATGCACAAGCTGAAGTTCAGTGGTAGCAGCGTTGTGCTCCAGAGCCCCTACAATGGTAGTGCAGAAAAACCCCAGGACAGTGGTAAGACAGTGGGCATCACCACTGTGCTCTTTCACTGCTGCAAGTGCACCATCACACACAAACTTGAGAAATGAGGGGTCGGCAGCGCAGTGGTTCAGCAGCGCTGTCTTAGATAAGGGGACTCCTGGTTTCTGCAGAGGACGCAGCCAGTGCCACGGGCTGGATTTGCTCTTAACATCAAGAAGTTGCAAGACACGCACAAACATACGAGTGTCATAGTAAGGAAAGATGAGGAGCAACAAGTCTTCTCTGTTGTATAGGTGAATATGGAACCTTCAAGAACACAAGTGAAAGTATACAGATATTATTTTTATAACATTGTCAGGGGAATAAAGCAAGCATTTCCAGGGCATTTAAAAGTGCATTGAAAAAGGCATTGTAGTGTTCACTTTAAAATTGTGTATTAAAAAATATGAACCATTTAACAATTGGTTGTGGCCTTGACAGTGATTATGAGTACTAGACCTATTATCTTTTATTTAAAGTTTCAGTCAGGATCTGTCCTATGAGAGTGAGTAATTTCACAATTTTTATAGCATTAATTTTTTTTTTGCCAAAATAAATCATATATTTATCCATTAGCAACATAAGAGTTTAGTTTTCTGCACACGCTAATATCAACAGATCTTGAATATCTGTCAACAGCGTCCTGGAATGTTGTCAACACTTTTTCTCTTTATTTAAAAAATGTTGACAAAATTCCAGGACACCCTCGACAGATATTCAAGATCTGTTGATATTGGCATATACAGACAACTAAACTCTATGTTGCTACTGGAGAAATATTTGATTTGTTTTGGCCAAAAAATTATAATTCTATAAAAACTGTAAAAATACTTGCGCTCCCTTCAGCCACACCTTAAGGATATTCAAGATTTAAAAAAAAAAAAATGTTTTCCAAATTTTGAATTTGTAAATTTAAGAGCTATTGTGATGCTTACTAGTAGACCACCATTATTATAAGACAAATCTAACAAATATACTCTTGAAAATTAATTTACCACTTAGAAAAACATGAATACACATTTTAACCAAATATGTTTTCATTTATTTAGGATTTATATTTTCTTTATAAATTTAGAAATCAATGTAAACAAGATCAGAATTCAAGAAAAAAATCATACAAAAAATGTGATAGTAAAATGAAGATTCAGATAAATTTGGGGGGAGGGGTGAACTGATTTTGCCCATCTTTAGTCAAAATATAAATAACTGGTGGTTATCTTACTCCTGTGTGAGAATTGTATAAAGGGGAGAATGTGTCCTTTCTAGGTAGAGGGTAAAGATCATAGCATTTCCTCATTTCGACTATTAATTTGTTTAAAAAGAAATAGAGTTGGGTCGGATCCACCATTTTATTAAACCTAATCTTCATTGTATCCCTGAGTCGCAAATCTATAAATTGCATCTGAATCTTGAGAATAATTGTGAACAAAGGAGGAAATAGAAATATAATGGAATAATGAAATATATAATTAAATTAGTAACTTTAATATTAACATATATTTGTTTAAATTTCATTAAATATAATACACATTAAATGGACAAGTTGAGACCATGTGCTTTGTGACATCACAAGCTATAGTAATAGCTGACTGCAACAACCACACAATACCATGAATGACTGTGTGAATCTAATGTCTATTCATTTTACATGAGCAGATATTGCAGTAAAACACCTATATATATATATATATATTTTAAATACAAAACTTAATTATAGCATAGCTCTCTTTATTTTTTATTAAGTGACTTTAAATTATGTTTAGTGATATTCATTGTAAATCGTAGTAGGAGATAGTTATAGATATTAGTATAAGGAAATATTTTAAATGTTACATTCAATATTATATATATATATATATGTTACCTTATTCAATATTATATTAGTATATTTTAGTATAAGGAAATATTTTAAATGTTACATTCAATAATTAATATATATATATATAATATTGAATGTAACATTTAAAATATTTCCTTATACTAATATCTATAACTATGTACGATTTACAATGAATATCACTAAACATCATTTAAAGTCACTTAATAAAAAATAAAGAGAGCTATGCTATAATTAAGTTTTGTATTTAAAAAATATATATATATATTCAATGTCATTTAAATCAAGATTTAATGAATTTATTGAAACCATAAAAATAATTTTATTTTGAATAAAAGGTCAAAAAAGAAATGAACAATAAACTTATGAAAAATAGATTGTAAATGCTTGGGAGCAATAAACAAATGTTACAAACTACCACCTAAAGAAACCTTCCCTCCCATTGGATATATATGTATGCTCCTGAGGTAGTCAATTAAAAAGAGTTATTTTACAGTAATTACTTTGGAGTAATTTGGCTGAACCATGTACAACACTCAATACTTTGTTAGTAAGTAACTACTAGACTATATTTTTTTTACAGTAAGAAAGTGTAACTTACCCCAGTTGTGGGTATGGGTAGTTGTGATGTCAGCCTATACTGTGTGGCTCAAGTTCAAGCTTATTCTAAAAACAACTTACTTAGACAATTCTACATAATATATATCACAACTACCCATTCCACATAAATATAAAAGATGATAGCAAAGTTTATCACTGTACACATTTTCTTGAAAGTGCTTTATGTTTCTAAATTAAATGCATGCATTAGTGACCTATAAATTTAAGGGTGGTTGGCCTACCTGTTTATAAGCCATTCCAATGCTTGATGGGCAGGTTTTAGTAAAAAATATGGTGAGAGTAGTAGAATAAAACTTCGAATGTGTTTGTTTAGTTTTTTGTTTGCTTTTTCAGATTCCACAGAACGTTCCAATGACTGTGATGACAGATCAAACAATGTTGTAGCAAATTTGTCAAACTTGGAGTTAAATTTCTTTAATTCTTCAAAACCTTTCAAACCTAAAAAAAAAGATAAAATGTAAATGTATAGGCTTAAAAAATCCTTACACTAAGCCTACAATGAGCACATAAGTAAGTAGGCTACCTTTGCTGTTACTTCTGACAGTCAAAATTTAGGTATGACTATTTTGGAAACCATAATAAAGCCCTACATGTACCCTTTGTTTACCCTGTCAAGTAGAAAGTTTACCTTTCTTTATTTCACTATGGTATAGCTTATAACATAAGTGAGCAACATATTTTTCAATGTATTATGATGAATGAAATTTTTCCCACTATGTAAAAATTCAGAATTTAGGTTGCTCAATCAAACATTTTAAACAACACACAATGTTTGAACAAGTTTATATTCTGAACATGTACGCTTTGATTACTCAGTTACAACTTACAACTGCCTCAAACACAAATAGCTAGATTTTTAATGAAAATTGTTCATATTGAAAATATAAGAAAATATAATGTGAAATTTGACAATACTGAAGGCAGAGATTAAATGAAGTGTTGGGAAGGGAAATGGAAGGGAGTATTTGATGGCAGTCTTGAGTTAATGACTCATTCAGAAAGTGAGTCCATCCAATTATACTATATGTAGGAAATATCAAGCTAGTTACAGCCAGCACACGCCATCAGGAAAATGTGTATTATACTGTGAGCAGTGGTGTCACAAGGTGGGTGCGGATCACACTGGGAGACGGTCTATACAAATTTTGTGTAGTGTATCAGCAGATATTTATTATTAAAAAAATATCCCTGTAGTTAGCTAACAAAAACCTTTTTTGTAAGCACAGCTTACATGTACTGTATCAATATACCTACAAAGACCACTTATTACAAAACTTAATCTTTGTACCTCTGATGCGCTCCGGTAGAAATTGTCTTTACTACCCAAGTACGACGCTTCACTATAAAAATAATGCTTTGTTGTTTTTGTTGATGCTGATGTTTTTATAGTCACTGATATTGTCAAATTTTCTGGTATTTTTGCTACAATATTCAGAGAATAATGCAATATGCATTTGTTTACAATTTTCTACATCATTTGGGTGGGCCGTTATTGACTATGCAAACCAAATCCAGTAATGTTTCTCATTTAACAGTAAAGTTTATCAAGTTAAAATTAACATAGCTTTGATGAAGTTCTTAAACATTTTTACTTCATATTCCATTGTTTTGTCTGCCAAATGTTCACTTAAATCACACGAAACTATGTAAATGTAAATATATTTCCGCTATGTGTACCTATGATATTGTAATTTAAAGACGATTTATAATTTTGCAAGTTGTATATGTCACTACTATTGCCATTACTTTCAGTGATATATATGGGAATTACAATCTACAAGTAACATTAGTATAAGAAAATGACAAAGAACAATTAAGTATGGTCTGGTATGGAAGCAGTCTATTGGGGTGGCACTATGAGTTACTGCACTGAGTGACACCAACTATAGCTACACCAATGACTGTGAGAGTTGACAGACAAACATAAACCACACTTTAATGGCTAATTCGCCATTTTTGGCGATTGCGATAGGATTGCCCAACCTGAGCTTATAAGATAGGGTCAGTAATCCATCAAGATAAGTCTGCTACAATTCAAGGTAGGCGAAATGACATTAGGCCTATCTTAAAATAGGAGAAGTTACAAATAAAAATGTCCCCCATTCCCCCTTTGCAAAGACAATAGGCATAGCCTATTTCCTGCAGTTTTAATATGTTTGTGCCAGTGATCACGATGCAGTTAACTTAACATAAGAGATGTCTTGGGAGGTATTTTACTTTAAGTAAACGTTACTTGAAGGGTATCATGTGATCTAGCCAGCTAATCATTATGGGAATGATTTCAACAGGGCTATTTAGTAATTCATTTGTTGGTTTTCAGACCAGCGTCTATTCTTTAGCTTAAGTTCTAGTGATCAATGAAACAAAGTAATTAAAAACGTGCCACCACAGGGTTTTATAACGTTTACTTTATGAACATCAAACATTACCGGATTGAAAAGTAGTTTATTAACCGAAATATTAATATAAACTAAAAAACTAAATACATATCAGGCAAGAACATACTATAAACAGAACTACCAACATATGCATAAAAAATGAATAAATGTTAAATTGCTATACCAACACTTCGCCTCAATTTAACATGCTTTAAATGTGCACTGAGAGGAGGCAGATGTGTTAAACATGGATGAAGCCTAATAGTGGGTGTAAGAAACAAGGGTGTGAAGGAAGGTAAATGTTGGGAACATGGAGGAATACATAATCTATTCTGCATTCAATCCTAGCCACTTACATAGTTGTTTAAACTTAGAAACATTTAAGTTTTTAGTTAAAATGTCGACAATTTGAAATTCACTTTGAACATATTAAATCTTTAGAACTTTATCACACACTAACTCCCTTACAAAATTATATTTCACATCCATATGTTTCAATCTTTTGTGTTCCCACTTCTCAAGGTAATTGATTGCAGGCTGGTTGTCCTCATGGTGGGCACTTTGGGGTTGATTCCCAGCTCTAGCAGTAGATTGCGTAGCAACAGGACATCAGTACAGGCATTGACAAGTGAAATTAATTCTGCCTCAAAGGTACTCAAGAAAATAGTGGGCTGCTTTCTAGTTGTCCAAGATACAGTTGAACCAAAAACTTTCAGAAGAAATCCAGATGTTGACTTACGACTGGAATCGTTGGCCCAATCTGCATCAGCATATGAGATTAGAGGTGTCCCTTCTTCTTTAGGAAAGTGCAGAGCTAGGTGTGAAGTTCCTTGTAAATAGTGAAGAATGCGCTTCAGTGACTCCCAATGAGTGTTAGTTGCACAGCTTTGAAACCTGCTGAAATAATTGACAGGAAAACTCAGGTCAGGTCCGGCACATAACATTAAGTGCATCAAACTGCCTATGAGCTCTCTGTATGGCTTGATGCCAATTATAGAGATTGATCTTCCATCTTCAATAGGGGGTTTTGTCTCCATTGGTGTTTTAGCTATTCTGCATTTTTCCATATTAAATTTGCATAAGAGTCTTTTGATATAAGATAGTTGACTAAGATTTATACCATCGTTTCTTTTCTTATTTTTATTCTACAGAAAAAGTGTAAATTACCCAGATCTTTCATGTCAAATTTAGCTTGAAGTGCAGCTCTGATCATCTCAAGAGGTTGTATATGAGTACTTCTGATGATCAAATCGCCAACAAAAATCAGTGTGTAGACCTTGGTATCACCGACAACATGTAGGTACAGACATGGATCATTCCGCACTGGTTGAAAACCAAGTAATCTAAGAAAAGTGTCAAGGCACCTGTTCCATTCTCTGGGTGCCTGCTTGAGGCCATACAATTTCTTCTTGAGCTTGAAGACAAGTTCAAAATTATTTGAAAAACCAGGGGGTTGTTGCATGTAGACTTCTTCGGACAGGGTTCCATGCAAAAATGCATTCTTCACATCCATCTGACATGCATGTAAATCTTCTTGATTAATGATGGCTATCATTGTTCTCACAGTAGCCATACGTGCTACTGGGGCATAAGTCTCACTAAAATCCAAACCTTTCTTCTGTTGACAGCCTTTAACTACCAACCTTACCTTATAGCAATCCTTATTACCATCTTGATCTCTCTTGATACTGAAGATCCAGCGACAGGAGATAGATTTCCTATCAGGGGATAGGGAAGTCAGTTCCCAGGTGTCATTTTTCTTGAGGGAATTCATTTCCTCTTCCATAGCCAGCCTCCAGTTCCTCTCATCAGGTCTACCCTTGACATCATCAAAATCTTGAGGCAAATTGTCAATAAAGATTTCTGCATTCATAGCAAATGCTACATAATCTTGCAAATAACTTGGTTTCTTTCATGCGTGGGCGTGAGCTACAATGAAGTTCACCTTGATCTGATAGTGGAGGCGTTTCTTTGTCCAACTCTTCATGACTGGCTTTACGTGAAGGTAGGCTTCCTTCTGATGGAATGGTAACTGTTTTACAAAGTAGTGGTGCTCTCACTGCTGGGGATGTGGTCATATTTTCTCCACTCCAAGTGGCATTTTCATCAAAAAACACATCATATGCTAAAACAATATTTCTCGTGATAGGATTACACATTCTATAGCCGACCATGTTGCACTTTTGGGTACGATTGTTCAGTTTCCCTTTAAGTAGCTCATTAGGAATGCGTACATAGCCAATACAGCCAAAAACACGCAATTTTGACAAAATTGGACGTTGACTATACCAGATCTCAGCAGGAGTTTTACAATCCAAAGCTACTGTTGGGCTTCTATTAACAATATATACTGCTGTCATCACAGCTTCTGACCAGAGATCTTTAAAAACATTTGCGCTTACTAACATACACTGCACACGCTCCTTTAGTGTTCTATTCATGCGTTCACTTACTCCGTTTTGAGAGAGTGTATATCTGATAGTATATTCAAACTGTATACCTTTAAATTCAAAGTATTTTCTCATCTCTGGAGATAAGTATTCTCCAACTCGGTCACACCTGAAGCGGCTTATTCTTTCATTAAAGTGAACAGTTGCTAGAGCTTCATACTTCTTAAAACACTCGAATACCTCTGACTTTTCTTTGATCGTCTACACATAGGTAAAGTGACTGTAATCGTCAATTAGGGTAAGTATATCTCTTACCGTCAGATGATGTATGACTGATCGAACCCATGACATCACTGTGGACAAGCTGCAAGGGACGCTTAGCCCTCGAGCGAGTTTTTACATGAGGCAATTTAGTCATCTTACCTTGGATACAGTGCTCACATGGAGATTTCGGGGTTAAAAGTTTTTGTTTACACACACCGTTCATGCCATCAAATATTTCACTAAGAGACTTCAAACTGGTATTGCCAATATGTGCCAGTCGTTTATGCCATAGATTTGTACAATCTACCTCAGCAACATTAGCACAGGTATTTTGAACAGAAAATGTCACTAAATACATTTTGGCAGACTCGGATGCAACTGCTATAAGTTTATCATTCTTGAAAATTTTTGCTACACCTTCTTCAAAAATGACCTTGCATCCATTGGAATCCAGTCGTCTGAGTGATAAGAGGTTATGTTGTAGACCAGGCACAATAAGAATACTTCCCAGCTTGATCAAATTGATTTTTCCATCCATCTCAAAAGACGCACAGAGCTCAACGACTTCTGTCGCTTTTAAATTTTCACCTGATTTTGCGAGCTTGATATTGGCAGGACTTGGGAGATTATGAATATTAGTCAGAAGATGACAAAAGTAGCACAGATCATGTGTTCTGAAGTTCCTGAGTCTAGATGACAGGATGTAAACAAAACAGAATCCACTTCCAAGGACGTGTTGGCTGACAAACTGAACTCTGCTTTCTCAACTTCGGCTTTCTTTTTATTTTCACTCTGTTTCTTCTCAAGTTTACAGCATTCTGACATCATATGTCCAATTTTTTTACAAAATTTGCACTGAAGTTGACTTCGCTGAGTGTTTTGATTAGGCCTAGTTTGTTGATAAAAAGATTGAGACTGTTTCTTATGGCTCTGTGTAACTTTCCGATTTGCTTGGGTCATAAAGGAATGTGAGGTTATGACTTAGCTGCTGTTATACACTCCGAAAATCGTTTTTGTTTTTCATCTAATAACCTATTCTTAACAAAGCTCAATGTCAATTTTTCGGCCAGAGTCTCAAGAGCAGTAACAACTATATTGTATTCGTTTGGCATGGTATTTAAAAGATGGCAGACAATATCTAATTCCTCTAATGTAGCACCTGTTGATCATAATTCACGAATCAATTTATCAAATCTATTAAAATGTACCTCCAAAGTTTCACTTGATGGATCGAACTTCATCAATAAAATACTTTTACGTAAAAGTAACTGGTTAGCTATGCCTTTTCTTGTGTAGATATTCATAAGGGAAAGCCATATCTCAAATCCAGATTCTTTATCTTTGGCACATTCAAGAACGTTGTCTTAAGGTTTCTGGACTAATTGAGACTTGCATTTTTGATCTTTTTTCTTCCACTTCGCCAGTTCTTTTGTATTCTTATACGATATTTCAGAACTATCAAGCTTCCTTGAAAATTACTTTAGTTCGGTAATCACTTTGAACTACTTCCAGCAAATTGAGTTCATCGAGCAGTGTTTCCATTCTAAACTTCCAGTTATTGAAGTTTGAACCATCAAATAATGGAACATGATACTTTTCTTCATCTGTCATGGTGGCTAACAAGGCTTCTTCTAGGCTAAATCTTCTAGAGCTTAATGTTACTGTTGATTCTTGATGCACACAGATCATAATAAATGTTCATTCATTTTAAAGTACTCTGGGCCCATGAATTGAAAACGTGCCACCACAGGTTTTTATAACGTTTACTACCCGCCTCTGTGGTGTAGTTGGCTAACGCGCTTGTCATGTTGAGCTCGACTGCTGAGGACGGGGAAATCGAGGTTCGAATCTCGGTTGGGTGAACTGGGGTTGGTTTTCCCTAAATGGTTTTCCACTCTCCCTCCACGCAAATGCGGGTTCACTTCCTCTAATTCAACCTTCCCAATTCCCAATCCATTAGAGTAATTAGTACTTAAAGCATATAACCCGAACTGGTAATAAGACGCAGTGCTAAATATTAGTATTAGTATTATTATTATTATTATTATTATTATTATTATTATTATTATTATTATAACATTTACTCTATAAACATTGAACATTACTGGATTGAAAAGTAGTTTATAAACCGAAATATTAATATGAACTAAAAAACTAAATACATATCAGGCAAGAACATACTATAAACAGAATTAACAACATATGCATAAAAAATGAATAAATGTTAAATTGCTATACCAACAATAATTAAACTAAAATAGGAAGGCTAAATTTATCAAAAAGTTTAATGATATTTATTATATCGATTAAAAACTGTGAACATTCACAGATCATCACTTTACAAATAGTTCAAATCCCATATTAAACTCGAGAATGCAGAGGTTTAGCTCAAATTGTTACGTTAAGTTAAGAGAATCATGATCAGACCTCTGTTCTTGAGTAAAGTTAACTTTAAGTGAACGTTGTGTTTGGTTAACATTAAGTTGATTGTGATCTCAACATGAGAGGGCTTTGCAACTGAATTTGTAAGCATTGGAATTTAAAAATGAAAAAGTACGATTTTCAGTTGTTTCAGGCTTCCCCATGGATTGATAGGGCACAGTTTGGGAACCAGAGATATATTATAGGCCTAGTAAGCCCAGTCGTGGATATTCTAGGTTAAGCTTTACCTATTTCATAGATGGTTCCTCTGTCTATTCCAGCCGCTTCTTTTGGATCAAATAGTAACGAAGCTCTTTTCTTTTCTTGAGAAAACGCAGACGTTTGTGGAACAGAAAGTTTTCTCAACTGATCTGCTAAGGAAGTCCCCATAATTTATGAAAAAACTTTAAGTGGAAAAATGTGTAATTTTTTTAAAAATCAATAAATGCGTCCTCGCAACCAGTGTAGTTATTCGAATATATGTTACAGCTAATACTCATTCCTTTTAGTTCATGTTCAAACATAGCTACTGTATATACAAACCCTTCCCACGTGTGTATGCATAAACTCAAATATGTTCTCAATATATTAAATATGGCTTAACCCTATCATAACAGTGATGAACTAAAAACTTTTAAAAAATCTATTAAAATAGAATAATTATGATATAAAATATTCTAAGAATAATATATATAGACAAATGTTATTTATTTTTGTTTGAAAAATATATCTAAGTTTATAAAATAAACCATTTTAATAATTTCAGTCTAGCCAATATCAAAGCCATAAATTAAAAATCGGTAAATAATAGAATAGATGTTTTAAAAGCGCTAGTGTGTTATAGCCCATGTGATCGCTGCTATTTATGGTATTTATGGTAAAGGATTGTATTTTATCATTTAAGGCCCTGCCTACCCTCTTAGGCGTGTGTTGAGCTTTCAGCTCTCAAAATAGGTGGCGTTGCTAACGTTATACAAACTGGTGAATTCCAGCCATCAGGGTCTGGATTTACTAACGGGAACAAATAGTTGCGCCGGCGCAGGTTTGAAAGATGTGCGCAAATCCCTATTTACTAAAAGAAGCAGGCGCAATTTGAGAGCAAAGTTGCCACTCAAGAGTATTAAACTATTTAGTATTAACTATTAAAATCATGATTGTCACTTCAATAAATTTAAATGGAGGCATATTATCGCTATGGCCTAAAATACATAAATAGCTAACTGTACGCCAATTAATAATATATTAATTAAAATAGCACATGTCTGTCGAGCACAAAATTGGTTTTAATTCAGATAGTGGAAACAAAGCAATTAGCTACCTTTTATTGTTGAAATTTTACATTCAAATAACGCAATGGCATTTCTTGCATTATTACAAAACAAAACGTCAAACAAATCACGAACTGTGTATTGTTTGTCTAGATCCAAAGAGGTTTGTATTCCTCCAAGTCCAAATATATCTCGTCAATAAATGTGGCGGTTAGAATAGCTTTAAACTAATAATATTAATAAATAATGTACTAATTTTGTTTTTGTAAAGCACCCACAAAGAGGCTGCTTCCAATTTTATTGCTAGTTTACTTAGAAATATTTGTATTTGATGTCATTTTAATTAAAGGTTTAAAGTAAAATAGCCTTGACTTTGAAAGTAAATTCTTCACAAGGATTGGTTGAAAAGAGCGCAATTAATGATGTTTATGGTGACGTCACGATAATCTTGCTCCAGTTTGCGCCTTGTTTGGTGAAGACGGAAATGGAGCAAATAATAAGGTGCATCTTAGGGAGTATCATGGGTGCAAAATTGCGCCATTTTTAGAGTTGCGCTGGAGCAGAATTGCATTCGTTAGTGAATCCAGACCCAGGTTGGCAGAATAATTGGTTTGTTTAAACAATTAAGAGGCTGGCTGACCGGTAATCAGTCAAGGCGGCAAGCAAACTTTTCCTAGAATTGAGTAAAGTGTGTTGGTGACCAAGTTGGACTAAACGTGAGGAGATAAAACATCAAGATACAATCATACTCTACTCTCGAGCGGAAAAATTAGCCTATCCATCCCATCAAGCTAGACGCTTCTCTTTGGGGGTTCATATCCCTGCTGAGGGTATTTTGGGGAGATCTTATTCAATTGTTTCCTTGTACTCTCCCACGCAAATGTGGGTACATTTCTTTAATTAATTCTGCCTGTTTAGGTATGAACTAATTATGCCAGGGGGTTAGGGATGAATATGTTTCAATTTAGAGGAAGTGCACCCGCATCCGCGTGTGGGGAGAGAGAGAAAATATTTATGAAATATCACCTAATCATGATTGAGCCACGGTCTCCCAATCATCGGCAGACTAGTCTATTGCAAGAGTGATGCCTTAGACCATGGGGCCACTAAAGTGGGATATTACCAATCCTCATGTCTAAAAATAACTAAACGATTAAAATAGCATGACTTACAAAAATATTTAAAAATTACATAGGCTAGAGAGGTGGGAGGGAGCTTACATGAGGGAGGGAAGGAGAATCTAAGAATCATGTAAAAAAAGCATTATGTAATTTAAGGATAGCCCCCTTGCAATAAAACTATGGGATTACAAGGCCTACTAGCCGGGTCATGTTATTGAGCACAGTAGAAACAAACTCAGGTCATTGCTTTATAAATCACCTTTTTAAAAACGTCTTGCACTATTTTTTCAAATGAATATCTGGGGAGGGTAGTGTTAAATAATACTGTATACTTATTTATCAGAGAAAAAAATTATTTAAGGTAAAATTACAGATAACTCATATTCATTATGGTCTTTTGGCAAAAGCAGCTAGACGCATTTGAATTTGCATTAGCCAATGGAAAAACCCTTCTAATTAACTGAGACAAAGAAAATATGGCTGGCAAAGAATGGTTGTAGTCTTATGAAACACCAAAATTTGTCTCTGAGATCACCTGAACAAAACCAGTCTCAGTAGGGCTACAAGTGTTAATACCAGTAAAGTAGGATTGTTTTTTCATAATCTGCAAAATGTTAAAGATAAGTATAAGCTTCAAGATATATATAATCTTGATGAAACAGCTGCAACAACTGTTCACAAGCCACCTAAATTTTTGGCAGCTAAGGGAAAGCGAAACAAAGGACAAATCACATCGGCAGAGAGAAGGACACCTGTCACTTTTGTTGCAACTGGAAAAGCAGTGCCACCATTTCTGATATCCCCCCGAGTTAATTTCAAGAATCATATGCTTACAAACACTCCAGGGGGAACAAAGGGAGCAGCATCTCCATCAGGATGGATGGGCAGTGATTTATTTGGACCTGTGTTTCACCATATCTGTGATCATTAGTGACCAACAAAAGAAAAACCCAAGTTAATCATTTTGGACAACTATGAAAGTCATCTTAGTAGTGCAGCTTTAAATTTTGCTATTCAGTATTATTCTCCTCATATTGCCTCCTCACAGCAGCCATAAATTGCAGCCAATAGACGTGAGTGTTTTTGGTCCATTCAAAAAGTTTTATAATGTTTTAATGTTACATGCAATAATTGGATGCCAAACAATCCAGAGCGACCAATAACTATTTATAATGTCAGGAGCCTCATTGGAGAAGCATTTTCTTTAGCATTTATGCCAAAGAATATTTCCATTGGATTTAAAACTACTGGAATATAACCATTTAACAGCACAATTTTTTCATGTGAAGTTTTCTAACTGCCTATGTGACTGATAGGCCTGATCCTGCACAAGGTTCTTATTCTTCCAAGGAGGTTCCTGCCTCTTCATCAGGAAAATCATCTAATCCAACTGTCTATTTCAAAGATTTTACCAGAGAGCTTTCAATAAATGACATTTCTAAGCAAAGCCCAGTGGAAACACTTGCAAGTAAAAATTCAGTTGGACCTTCAAAAATTGTAACTCCAGAAGAAGTTTGCCCCCACCCAAAGCTCCTCCTAGAAAAACCACTAGCACTGCGCGAAGAACAGGTAAGTTATCAGTTCTGACCGACACACCTGTGAAAACAGTTTTAGAAGAGAAAGACTAAATTATCGCTGAAAAAAAAAGGCAGAATTCGCTGAACAGAAACAGATGAGAAAAAGTGTAAACTAAAGAGAAAACTCTTTGAAGTATCATCATGTTCCAACACAGAGGAACTTCCTAATGAATCCAGCTCAGGTTTGTCAATGTAATTATTAAGTGATACAGAAGATGAACTTGAAAATTATTTATTTATTGGTTCCTTTGTATTGGTAAAGGTTTATGGGAAAACTAAATCAACATTTAGGTATTACATTTGTGAAATTATAAATAATGATGAAGATGGAGTTGAAGGAGTATTTTTAAAAAGACTACCTGCGACAATGAAATTTATGAGAACCGAAGAATCATCATTTGTTTAAAAATATTACATTGTGATGATACTGCCTTCTCCAGTAAAAGCAAGTTCAGAAAGATATGCCCATATGGTATCTTTTCCTATCGATTTGTGTGACTATAGCATTTACTAAAAAAAATGAGACCTAAGTAGTCTAATTTAATATCATAAGTCCAAACTTTTTTTGTCTTAATCAGTGTATTCATATAATTTTTTACAACCAAAGTAAGAAAACTCAATGTTTAAATTAGCTACTTAATTTTTATTAATATCTTTAAAACTTTTCTTGGAAAAATTAAAAATAAATACAACTCACAGTTATAGTCTTAGTAAGAATATTTGTATGGCTCAAAAAACCTGTCATTGTGGGTCACTTAACCTGCCTTTGGGGTTAACTGGACCAACATTTCTTAACATAGTTTTTAATTAAATCTGATTAAACCATTACACCTAAAACCTTTAAACGTTGGAACTATAATTTTCAATGTTCGTTAAATCTGAATACATTTTTTATAACCCCAGTCTCCCCTATACTTCACATGTTGTAGGGCCTAAGCTATCAATTAATTAATTTTGTAATCTTGGAGGCAAATCTCCCACTTGCCTCTTCCCCCATCTTTTTTTTTCAATTGGGTATACCAATGATACTGCACTTTTTTCAGCTAATCCAGTACAAGTGCAATATTGTTATAAGAAGAATAGGTAGCCTGGTAAGCTCACCACCATCATCTAATTGGTCTTGGTAAGCTAACATTTTTTATACCTTGCATACAAATGCACGTAGGCCTACATGAGCTGAGTGCTAAGAGTTAAGACACTTTTGTGTAGGTCTACCCATATATTATATTAGAACAGTCCCTACAAACTTAATTATAAAACAGAAGCATTGTTCAAACTTCTGCAAATTAATTATTTATTTGGATAAGTTCAACATTAATTTTACTATTAAAAGATTTTATAACCATGTCAGGAACCAAAAACAAGATTTATGCATTACTAAATGAGCTTCGGTGTCAAGCAGAAAATAATATTATCTAGGCCAACCCAGGATCAAACCTTGTGTGGTACTGTTAGGAATCTGACTGGGATTAAATCAGTCCATGAGTAGTTTGAGCAGGTAAATCAAAAATGTATGGGGTCCATAGTTAAATTATTAATGAAGCTGACATATTTTAACAATTTGTATTGAATATTCATGATTGAGGGTTACTGTACCTTTAATTTAGTGTTGTCAAAGTAATTAGGTGTATAAGTACAGCAATGCATCTTTACATTTTCTATACTCTATACAGCTCTAGTGTAATTTTATAATTTGCTAAAGGGACTGTCTGTAGGGATAGGTACTTATTTTTAAACTAGTGGCAAAACCACAATCATTAAATACATTATCTTAGCACAAGGAAAACATTATTACAATATCTTGGTAATAGAATTAACATATATACAACTCCGGGATATAACCCAATCTCACTAACCTGTGCTTTTTAAAATTAATTTTAAGATAAAACACATTTTTAATGAGAAATTAAATTTATATTATATTCTTTTTATGTTGTTGCATTACATAAATATAATTCAAAAGTCTCTTTTTATATACTAAGCCATAACATGTGACACTATAGGTGTGGCAAAAGGAAACACTAAATGATATGTTTAAAATATAATAAACCATTTGCAACAAGAAATAAATAAAGTGGAAACCTTCAACACCGTGAGTCAACATATAAATCAATTTTACTCCTCTATAAATAATTTGGACTTGACTAAAAATAAGTGAGGAGTATTTTAAATCTTGCTTGTGAGTATATCTTATTTTTTATATAGTATTTAAATATTTACATGTATAATATAGGCAATAAGATTTACAATGCTGACTGCTTAGTGGAGAAGATCCCTTACAAATTTTGTAGGCTTGCATCAATGGTATGTTCTTGAGGTCTAATTTGAGGGAGGTGCCATACAATTGTATTAGGAAGGACATCGTCTATGTATTTATGGGAAAAGATTGAATACATGTAAGTACCGCCTACATTATTAATAATTTTTCTCTAGGAACAATTTTTTTTTTTAAGTTTTTAGATATAAATATATCATCCAGGGTGGTTCATCAGGGTAGGCAGGACCAAGTTTTGTAGGTTGTCAATTACCTTGGAATGAAAGCATAAACAATTTTAATGAATGAATATGATAATTTCAAACATAATTTGATAAGTTCATATGACATAATATGGATAAACATAAACTTGTTTTCATAGTTAATAATATTGTTAATAACTTACGCATACTGTAATTAAAGTGTTCTTAAAATAGTCTTCCACCTTCTGAGAAAGAGCCAATGTGGCTTCAAAATATTAAAGTGTTTGTAAATATGTGTTAGTGTTTTTACTTTTATTTGCGCTTAATTTTCTAGAATTACTATCATATAAAATATATTTAAGAACATTATTATATGCTTAAGGGACTTTATTTCATACATAAAAATGTAATAAGTTAATCAACCATTATGTAAATTTATTTTTTTAGCATCGTGCCTTACTACCCATTTGAGCTATATGCTTATGTGCTAATTACACTGGTTTTTAGGGATGAGCACAGTTGTATTTAGAGGATGTTTATCCGCATTTGCGTGGGATGAGGATGGAAAACCATTTTGGAAAAACCACACTCAGTAAATCTGATGGAGATTCGAACCTCGATCTCCCCATCATCAGCAATCTAGTCTACTGCAAGAGTAGCACCTTAGACCATGCAGCCACCGAAGTGGGTCTTGCCTACTCTTGTTTCAAATTAATTTAATGTTATTGAAATCATCTTTATTAATATTGTGCACCCATGGCTTGTCAGCAGTTTTGTTAATAATAAAGAATTGCTGATTGTGTAGCTATGGCTTGTTAGCGGCTATGTTGATTGACAAGAATATGAAACCCAATAAGGAGAGGAAGAAAACCAACCTGATGTCTCGTGGAGCATATGAATGGTTGGAAAATGAGTGCTCTAAGTAGTGTCAAGCTCATGTTATGAATTCATGGTATTATTCCACTGCCAGGTGGTCAACAGAACATCAACGTTAGCGCCTTGTCAAGGATCTGGCTATAATTAGTGATGCTCAAAGTTAAATAAATATTCTAGGATATGGTATTGATCATTTACTCAATCTCTTAATTTGATATGTGAATTGATCATGTNACAATAATTCAAATAATATTTCATTGTGTCCTGATATGAAAACATTTTAAGGCTTAATAGATTAAGTATATTTTATATATGTTAAACTTAATGTGCCAAAATTCACATTTTTAAGCACCTAGACATAATTTTATAAATAAACTGATTTTGTTTGATCATAAATCTATATTATAGCCAAAAGATCTCAAATTCAGGGCCATGCCGTGCTATGATACAGAGAGGAGGCTGCATCAGGCGGCGCCTCGCACGCCTCTGCCTAAGCGCTTTCGGTACCCTTTGATTTCGGTTTCTGGTGCAGGTGCATCATTGGCGAGCACTCGCCAAAAGACTTTTGATCTGACAGCGCGAAGCTATTATTTTTGTTTGTATTACACGGCACGTCCGCTCCTAAAAGCTGAGGCGGCAATTATCACAAAAGACAATTGCACATGTTACAAGGTAATAGTTATGCTTTGAGCTTACAATTATTGACAATATTTGATATTAATGTTGTCTCGAGAAATGAAAAGTGGCTGTGCTGTGTTTAAATAAGTAAATCAGATATATAATATATCTGTATTAGTATAATATTTTTGCATTTCTACTAATTCAGTTTTTGTTTTTAAAAAGTAGATCAGGTAATAGAATTATTGTTTTTACAGCAATTGTAGTTACTTATCATCATTGAAAATGATTATGTTATGACAATAGGGACTTGAATTAAAAAGTAGCTTTTGCATGGACTGGGTATAGCTCAGGTGCGGAACGTGTGCCTGTGTGTGATAGATAGAGAGTTATTTAGGTAATATTGGGCTACTTTTTCATTCTGTGTGTGATAGAGAGTTGCTTGGAAAATATTTGTATTTGCCTACTTTTGCGTTCATTATTTATTGCTTTATTTTTACCAAATTCATATACGTTGAAGTGGAGACAATACAATAACAAGTTAAAGAAAAGCATATGTCAAAACGGCTGCTAATTTGACAGATATTCGTTATCTATTTATTATGTTTTGTTACCTACCAATCTTACTAGCTTTGCAACTCATTTCTATTGTTATTTTATCCACCCTATTTTAATAGCATAATAGCATCATCATATTTCATAATTTTCAATGACACCCCTCTCACTCCTCCCACTGGTTGCATCTTTGCGAAGGACTGTTGTAGCTCTGAGAATTTTATTAACACTCCCTGTCTCTGTAGCTAGTGAGGAAAGAAGTTTTTCCAAATTAAAATTAATAAAACACTACTTAAGAAGTTCAATAAGCCAAACAAAACTTAGAAATCTGTCATTAATTTCTATTGTATTTACATTGGCTGCCACTCAAGACTACACATCCCTAATTAACGAATTTGCTAAAGTTAAAGTTAGAAGGGTAAAACTGTTGTAGTTGATATCATTATTTTAAAATAGTTTATATTTTCAAAATAAAGATAGTATTTGTACATTTTGTGCAGTTTAAAAAAAAATCACAATCGAAGGTTATTTTAAAGAGAAAAAAAATGTAAGGGGTGACATTTCGAAGACTTGCATCAGACTGAGAAAATCTACCACATGGCCCTGCTCAAATTGCTACTAATTAAATTGATCTAGATTCTAGAGAAATAAATTTATCACCTATAGCTTGAGTATTCCTAGCTCAGAATTCATCTGTGGCTAAGGCTGTTGAGACAAAGCCCGAATCGATGTCCACCTCCTCATAGTCTCGCTCCAGGGCAGCCAGGTCCACCCTGGCCTCGACAAACTCTCCTTCCTCCATCCCCTCCCCCACATACCAGTGGACAAAGGCGCGCTTGTTGAACATGAGGTCAAACTTATTGTTGAGCCTACTCCATGCCTCGGAGATGGCGGTGGTGTTGGAGAGCATGGAGACCGCACGTTTCACTCTCGCCAGGTCTCCACCCGGCACCACGGTGGGTGGTTGGTAGTTGATACCCACCTGCGCGATACATCCATAATGGTACTTATCTCTTGCAAATTAACTTAAAATACAGAATCAATGCTTATTAAGAGATAATGACATCTAGTTCTAGATTATTTCAAAATACCCCACAGTGTTAATTTATCACCTAATGAAAGAAAAATATCCCAAATTTAAATTTGTATCTTTTCAGCCTTAGTCAGGAATATGATCCATGCTTGAATAATATCTCATTGTTATTGGTCAGGACATAAAACTTGTCAAAACTATTTGAATAGTTTTGTTTGAATAACACTTTTGTTTCAAATCTGTCCTGTGTAGTTATGTGATATTTTCCCTTAAATGTTTTAATGTCCATGTGCTGCCAATTAATACATTCAACTGGCTAATCTAAGGAATGTCATATATTACCAATTTAAAAAACATTCTAAATAATGTCAAGTAATAAGAACACATCTATTCACCTAAAGAGAAAATGAAAAATTACATTGTGGAGGGGGAAACACTTCCAGTTATATCTTCTTGGATGTTGGGAGAACTCACCTTGAAACCAGTGGGGCACCAGTCAACAAAGCGGATGCCGGCGCGGGTCTTCATTGTGGCAATGGCAGCATTCACATCCTTGGGCACCACATCGCCCCTGTAGAGCAGGCAACATGCCATGTACTTGCCATTCTGAGGGTTGCACTTCACCATCTGATTGCAGGGCTCAAAGCAATCCGCCGTGATCTCTGCTACACTCAACCCCTCATGGACAGATCTGTCAATCGACACCACCTGTGACCGATGACAAGCAAATCAGTTGTTTTTTCAAACACTTGAGTTAGGATGAAATACATTTTTATATTATAAATTTAAAATATTGTGTCAGATATTTTGGAAGATGTTAGTACTGCCATGCCAATATTTTTTTGTTGCAGCACCTTACTATTACCCATTTGGGTTGTACACATAAAACCTAATTACACTGCTTTGATGGGTATGGGGATGGTTGAATTTTTAATAAGTGTACCAACATTTGCTTAGAGATAGTGAAAAACTATTTAGGAAATCTACCCTCAGTACACTCGACTGGGATTCAAACCTAGGTCCCCTTTGTTGGTAGTTCAGTCTATTGTAAAAGTGAAACCTTAGACCCTGTGACCACTGAATATCCTACAAATAAAATAAAACCTGGTAAGCTATACAACTGATGCCTTCATGTTTGTCTGGAAATTGTTACATAATAAAATCAACATGCTACTAGAATAGAAACTCATGGCAACTTCCATTCCACCTTATATCGTGGTGATGTAGCCCTATATCCCAACTTAAAGGGAAACTTGCAAGTTATAAATTTGTCATGGGCCATATTGAGTTTCAAACGAGTAAATATGATAAAATGACCCCCTTCAATACTCCTTCAGTCCGTAAAATACTGAAATATATCTTCATTGGTCATTAATTTTTGTTGAGTCAGAGCCTTATTAGCTATAAGATGTATGACACCCTCAGTCAGACGTCCTAACACATATTTTGAAATATATACTCTAATTGTTTTATCTACTATATGCACATTTTCTAGCTCTGCTATCCCCAAGTTTTAATAAAATCTTTCTCACATTCTCTGAGTGGTGTGTTGTAGTAAGGGGACAGCAAATGAATCATGCGCATAGATAAGGAAGACACAGTTTTTGTGGAGTTATCTGACATTTGAAAATTGTAAATATAATTAGATTGTCACCACAATAATAAACAGAAATTTGAACAAATAAATTGACTGTAAATTTACAAATAACTGAAGATTTGCACAGGGGCACTATTGTGTTTGACTATAACGTGGAGGACTGGATTAAAGTCCCAGCTGGGTAAGTTGGGAGTGTTTCAAATATTATTGCCATAAAGATGAATAATATATAATAACAAATTATACTTTACTAACTCCACCAAATGGATTCATAAATGAACATTAATACAAAAATTATATGTAAAGTTATATTAAAAGATGGGAGGGGAAAAAAAAGAGATATTCAAAAATCGATGCTGGTTATGAAATGGAACTTAAACATACTGAAGAGGTAAAATAGTCGAAACTGGGGTTAATCTGGAAGCAAAACATAAATACTGAAAGAGGTGAAATGATAAGACACTTGTGATAGCCTGGAAGTTAAATATAGTGAAAGAGGTGCAAAGGCGGCTATTACCTGAAAGGAAGAAAGGTGTGTCAGAACTACTATAGCCATCTTTCTAGATCATTTTTAGTCTCTTTTTATATAATACATGAGTTCACACTTTAAAAAAACTCGGGTGGCAGAGATTACAAATTTGATGATAATCTTTTAACCATGGTATCTCATGGGGCAGATGGCTGGGCATTCAGTTTTTAGGACAATTCTTGTGTATAGGTAGTCCTATATTTAAAAATAGAATAAAATTTAGCACCATCAGTTTTAAATTTAGCAGTAACAGAGCGTGATAGGTGTTTTGAGAGTGATGTTGTATTTTACAGTAAGAAATACTGTTATGGCAGTTGTGAACAGATAAAATTGCAGAGGGGGGGTAAACACTTCATTGATTATCTAATATGCAACATGATGTAGATTACAAGCAGGATGGGAATGCGTGTTTCACTATACAGTCAGTTTTATTCTATTTTTTGTTGGGTAGAATTACTATGAGGATTCTATTATATATCAGAATGTATGTCTTGAGCGGCAAGTAGATGTCACTGTGCCATAGTGTTATTTTCTAATTTTTCATATAGAGCTGTTATGAAGGTGCTAGAGAATACCAGCACATAGGTAACGAGGGAAGCAGGGAGAGGCCTTCTACAGGTATATAAGAGACCTATTATGGAAAAGAGAAGTGTCCCTGAAGTATAAGGCAGTGTTGTATAGAACAAACTTCATACTCATAGCTACGTATGCAGCGGAAACTTGGACTTTGGATAAAAGAGAAACAAGGAAAGTGGAGGCCATGGGAATGACTTTTTTGAGGAGCATGCTAGCTATCATCAAAAGAGATAAAATCAGGAATGAAGATGTAAGGCCAAAAGTTGGGGATACATGAGATAGTTGAGGAAGCAAGGATGAGATGGTATAGACACATAGTGAGGATGGAAGGGAAGAGGATTCCAAGAAGATTAATGGATATGAAGTAGGTAGGGTAGAGACCGCAAGGGAGACCAAGAAAGAGATGGAAGAAATAAATAGCAGCAATTGTGCAAGTGAAAGGAGAAGAGTGGAATTGCAAGAGAAAGAATGGTAGAAGGACGGAGGGAGATGAAGGCATTTTACTTAACGGACTCAGCCACAGGCTGGAAACAGTTCATGATGTTTATGATGATGAGGTAATGTGCAGAATATGAGGTGCTATTTTGTGTGACCTAGGTTCTATTCTCTAGATTGTTAGGTAGAGCGGCTATGAGGATGTTAGAACATACCAGCATGTAGGTGACAAAACAGTAGGTGGATGAGTGTTACATTGTGCCCTTGCCTTTATTCTATAGTTTATTGGTAGACATGCTAATAAAGTTCTAGCACATACTGGTGAGTAGGTAGCAAGTGGGAAGTGAATGCGCGGATAAGGCACCAGGTTGGTCTGAAACTCAGTCAAGTCCACATTGAGCGCTCCATCAAAGCGTAAGGAGGCGGTGATTGACGACACAACCTGGCCGATGAGGCGGTTCAGGTGTGCGTAGGACGGCCTCTCAATCCCAAGCTTCCGCCGACAGATGTTGTAGATAGCCTCATTGTCCACCATGAAGGCACAGTCCGAGTTGGAGAGGGTGGTGTGAGTGCTGAGCACCGCGTTGTAAGGTTCCACCACCGCAGTCGACACCTACACATATTAACTAGGTATTATGGTAAGGGTTATTTAAGGATTTAAATCTTGAGAAGGGGATGAGGGGAGTGTTAAGAATTTATGTCTGGGCCAAGGCCAGTGAGGGGGAAGCGAGGATGGGGTTTAAGAAAGTAAACTTCATAGGTTTATAAATATTTAGTCAAAAAATATTCCTATTTCATACATAATTCTGAAATACATTTGGATATGTTCTTTCCACCGATTAAAATAATATTTTATAAATTTTTTGTAAATATATCTTCTTTATTACTTAACAGTTCTCATTTAGGTTTTAACAAAATACAAGATTTGTGCAGTGTGTGAGAGGGAAGAGAGAAGGTGAGCAGACTGCCTAGTCAAAAATTTGGTTCGGGTTGAGATAAAGTTTCCAAATGTCCCAAGAAGCCATTTAAATTACTTTGATATTTGAGTCAGATAATTATTGTCTCTTATATAATTACTATAGCTCAGCAAAATCAGTATGAAAGAATGAGAAAAACTGGTATATGTTTATGCCAGGCAGCTAAACAATTGATGTATTTTAATTTATAGACCTATTTTAAGTAACTAAGCCACAAGTTATATTTTATATTATGAGGTAAAAATACCCTATAACCTGATTAACATCCCTTTATTCCGAATCAAGAGTTAATTCCTAACTGCATATAACCTGAATGGATAGTATAATGCTGTGCTAAAAAAACTTTTAAATGACACAACACAAACATAAGTTGAAGCCAGATGGTGAATTGGATTGTGATATCGCCAATACAGAACTACACTAGTCCAGAGGTTACTGATCTAGGCTACAGCTACACATATGAACTAGTGGTACACAAGAATTCACAATAAAGAACATGACCATAGCCTGTGAGGCTCAGGTAGGACACACCTATCCCGAAAAAACTCTGTTCATATCACTGTTTTTACTGCCCAAGCACAAGATGTTAATACTCATACAGAAGCAAAGAGAATCCTTATTCTCCCATAATTACCATCCAGAAGAGGTTGGATTCTGCTCAATCACTTTGCCTTTCTGGCCAATCAGTTAAGTCCTTCATAAAGGGATGATTATTGCCAATTCATTGCTTCCCAAAAACAAGAGAGGCTTTAGCTTTATGCTGTCTGAATGTAAATGTGTGTCAAAATAATCATCTAACATCTCAGGTTAGAGACATTCTCCTTTCATTTAGGCTGCCTGTGCAAAAATACACTTTATACTACGTACTGCGTTTGTCGAGAGAGAATATATGGTATACTAAGCTGAGTGTGTCACATTGGTGTATTCTATGAGGTAAGGCCACAACCCTTTTTTGACTGGCTAGCTTTCATGGGTTTTTTCATATTAACTTTTATTAATTTTAGTAATGGGATAGTATGTGATAGACATTCTTTGAATCAAATGTCTTGTTTTCATAGCTGATGACTTGAAATTGAACGGCTTCTTGTGTAAATTATTCGGAAACTAATAGCTGGAAATTGCTACATATAGATAGTACATATATTTATATAAGATGGTCCACTAATGTTTGTTATGTGAGTAATCAAACTTGTTAATTATTCATGAATTAGTATACCACAACTCTCCAAGGGAAAGAATGCTCATTTCATAAGCTGAAGAACATTTATGTATAATATTGAGTGAATGTTAAGAATAGGAGTGTGAAATATATACACACACACAAACCCTAAGTGGGCATACAACAGAACAGACAAAACACGTGTTCTGGGTTATATATTTGAGCCAAATACATAACCTGTGGTGCAGGATAGACGATGAACTCGAGCCTGCTTTTCTTGCCGAACTCATCAGACAGTTTCTGCATGAGAAGGGATGTGAAGCCAGAACCAGTACCACCTCCGAACGAGTGGAAGACGAAGAACCCCTGCAAACCGGTGCAGGTGTCTGCCTGCTTGCGCACACGCTCCATCACTTCTGCTACAAGCTCCTTCCCCACCGTGTAGTAGCCGCGGGCGTAATTATTGGCTGCATCTTCCTTGCCCGTGATAAGCTGTTCTGGGTGGAATAGCTGGCGATAGGCACCATTCCGAATCTCGTCTATAGAGATGGTGCAGTGTCTTACTATCAGCACATACTTATACTAATAAAGTAGGGTCGAGAAAAGTATAAGTTAGAATCATTGTACCCACATTTGCGTGTAGACATAATGAGCAGGCATTTTGAAAAATAAATCCTCACTACACCTGGCATTTAACCCCTCACAACCAGGATTCAAACCCCAACCTCTCTGTCACTGTCAATCCTGACTAGGCGAGCTTGATATTTAATCCACATACCCATTGATGGAGGTGAAATGTCATATTGAATGTAACTTTGGCACATCATACTGAAAGTAGGGTTGGTACACAACATCTAGGGTTACTACATGACATGTTATACCATCTAATGTAGGGTTGGTACACAACATGTCACAGTTAGACAGGGTTTTATCTGTGTGTGCACTGCCTCTTAGTACACGTTCAGGTTACATGCATCTATTAATTAAGGTAAAAAATGCACTAATGGAATAGGGATGATGAAGGTAGAAATTTAGGGGAAATGTACCCCATTTTCATGAATGGAGAAACCATTTGGGTTAACCAACCTTAGTATACCAGACCATGATTTAAACACTAACTTCCTTGTCATCAGCAATCTAATATAAGACAATTGTGACATGTTAAACCATGTAACCATTAATGTGGGTAGAAGGGAGAAGATCCTGATTATGAATTTCCACTCCTGCTTAAGCAATTGTGAGTGTCTTTTCTTAAAATGGACCCTCCACTCACGGTTTTCAGTTTAACCTATGTTAATGCTGTCAATTAGAGTATGCAAATAACTATTTTTATGTTGTGGGATTCTTTCAAAATCAAAGAATCAATAAAAGCCAACCCACATCAGTTGGTAGGTGGACAGGAAGGTTAGGGTTGCAATAATTATGGCTGGATGTGTTTTTTTAATAAATGCTTTCCACTGTTCAATGCAACTATGGGAACATTTCTTCAATTCCACTTTTCTCTATTCTTCCTAATTAGGGTTAGTATTAGGATAATAGCTAAATATCCTCAATGCTAATGTTCCTTATTAAGATATATTCCTTAATGTAGAGCCTCTACAAACTAGAAAAAACAAAATATTTGCCCACCTTTTCCCAAATATAAAAAAAAGAATTGACCTAATAAAACCCAAGAATACAAATTAATTATTTAATAATCATATGCTAGGCCTAGCCAATCAGTTAATCTTGAAATCCGAAGTTGGAGATAAAACATTGCAGCATTACTTTCAAATTATTCTTAGATCCACATATATTCAATTAGCATTCTTTAGATAATATAAAAACTAATTTAGCATTAGACTCAGCTATACACCGTATTTAACTAGTTGTTTTGTTAAATTTTTATTTCCAAAAGAAGTTTCAATCACATGTTTTTGTGATGTTCAAGACAATATACATACTGGCATGAAGTAAACAAAAAAAAAAAGAAATAAAAATAGTAAAACTTAATGTTGTTGTCTTAGATCTTATTATGATTATTAGCACCGCGTCTTATTACCCGTTCGGGTTATACGCATTAGATCTTATTACTTGCTATGAAGTTTTGAGTATAGTTTACTGCACCTTGCCTCAACGATTACCTCTGACCCTTTCTCCTTTGAAAACCATTTCAATAATGTACCTATTAAACATGACGTGGTGTGTGTTTGCCTAGAAAGCCAATTTTTCAGCTGTGTGTGTTGAGCCTACCTATGACGGTGGGCTCGAGGTCAACCATAATGGCTCTAGGCACCATCCTACCACAGTCGGTCTCAGAGAAGAAGGTGTTTAAACAGTTGTCAGTATCATCCAAACCCTTGTCAGGAGGAACACTCCCATCAGATTCTATTCCATGCTCCAGGCAGTACAGCTCCCAGCATGCATTTCCCATCTGCACTCCGGCCTGGCCCACGTGCATTGAGATACACTCCCTCTGGTTTCATTCAATAAGTAAAACAATATTACTTGACCCGAAACCATATATATATATATATATATATATTTGATTGTTTAAGTGTTTGAATGGGTTTGTGAAGAGCTGATAAGTGTCTTCAAACACATGCCATACAGTTATAGTCTTAGATTAAATAGTGAGAGGACTATGATGATAAGAGGGTTTGAGGTGTGACTGCAAGTTTTTGAATATTGTCTAGTGAAATAAAGTTATCATGGTTAGATATATGGGTGTGCGACATTCCAAAACTTTGACTTGGCTTCGAAACAAATTCTGGATTCAAAGCTTCGCCAATAAAAATATTGACAGATAAAATACTTAATTTATGTTCAATCATAGTCATTCTGAGCTGTTTTGTACACTACAAATGGAATTTTGGTTCCTGAAATTAAGGGAATGCTATTTACATACAAAAATTGAAGAAATTGAATTGCATGCTGTGATAGATAATAGCTTGATTTGTCAGAGTTACATCAAATATTACAAATAATTGTGCAATAAAACATTTATCAAGTAATTTTAGTATTTAAAGTAATTTAAATAACCATAATATAATAATTTTTCAAGCATAGAACTACTAAAAGAAAATATTCGACTTTGAAAATATTTCATATAGGTTATTCGATTCGAGTTTGCTTTGAATTTAAAAAGTGGACTTTGCACACCCCTAGTTAAATACAAACACCAAACTCAAAATGGCCTTAACCTTATTATAGATTTGGCCCCTATTTATCAAAGTGTCTTATGAAATGAAAAGGCATAGCTAATGATCATCAATAACATATGTATTTTAGTTAATTCAATAATCGTAGCCTAATAAAGTACATAGCTAAAATATTTTTCTAAAAAAACCACAAAAGCACCATTTAATGAGGACTATGTAATAAATCTACTAAATTTTTAGTCAACAAATACGTGCCTACAGGACCATTCCCCTTTATTCTTCCAGGTGGAAATGTGGAGAGGTGATGAAAAACACATAAGATGAGTGAGGGCAGTGGCGTATCCAGGGGGGGGGGCGGGCCCGAGGGGGCCAGGCCCCCCCCCCCGAATCTTAAAATAGAAACTCAGCGAGTAGCTGTTTTTTTTAATTAGCACCACGTCTTACTACCCACTCGGGTCATACGCCTATGTACTAATTACTCTACTTAAATCTAGAACAGGCACAACATCCAGCCCCCAGCCGTTAATTTATTCACTGTGAAATGGGAAAACCACATTTCATCAATTATAAATTTTTCGGCCATGCCGGGAATCGAACCCGGGATCTTTAACTCCGAAGGCAGAGACTCTACCGACTAAGCTAAAGTGTTGGACTCGAGTAGCTGTTGGCAAGAAGTACGGTACAATTTGTATTAATTAAAAAAATTGTTATAGTGTGACGCTGACGAATTGTAAATATAGAAAAAAACCTTTAGTTGTAAATGTTAACACTTCTATTAAGCAACTCTAATTAATTTGTTTTATTTGTAATCTGTAAATTATGAACTTTTTTTTCTACTTAAACAAATTTGTTTAAAAAAGCATTCCAAAGCTTTGAAAGATATTTTAGTGGCAGCAGGAAAGGGAAATACTGTCCTTCACAAATACTGTGAAACCAGATGGGTGGAGAGACACGATGCTGTTTAAGTATTCAATAAATGTTTCGAGTGTATCATTGAAGCATTGGAAACTATTATGAGCAACGAAGCAGAGGCAAATGGCAACGCTACTTTTCTTCACACATGTTTATGTAAATTTGAATTTATCATCACTCTTACTGTTATGTCAAAAATGCTATCCATGACATACATAACATCGAAATATCTACAAAAATAATCTGTAAGTATAAGTTCAGCTTTGGATAAAATTAGTATGACAGAAAAGGTTTTTGCCGACGTGAGGAAATGTGGAAAAGAAGCATTTAAAAAACTGTTTACAAAAGCTGGAGACATATCTCATAAATTAGAAGTTCCTATAAAAGGACCAAGTACAGTAGGCACTCAGAGGTACAGAGCAAATGTTGAAGCCGAAACTCCAGAAGAATACTACCGCCAGATTGTGTTCTATCCTTATTTGGACGAGATATTAGCTTCATTGAAAGGGAGATTTTCAAACCATAGGGATCTATTAAGAACCCCAGTAAACGCTGTCAACAAAAAGTTTAGTGACTTGTTACCGGCTTTGGAGTTTTACAAGGATGATATGCAGCACACCAGCAGAGATATATTGGAAGCGGAATGGAGCCTTTGGGCATCACACTGGGAAGCTACAGACTCTCCAAAGCCAAAGAATGCTGTCGACACATTAAAATTTTTAGATCGAGAAATGTTTCCCAATCTGACAATTCTATTAACAATTTTGGCAATAATACCAGTGACCACATCATCCGTTGAAAGATCATTCTCGACTTTGAAGAGACTGAAGAATTACCTGCGCAACAGCACAGGTGAATACCGGCTAACGTCTTTAGCTTTAATGACTGTACATAGAAACATAAAAGTGAATATCTCAAAAATTATCAATCACTACAATCAAAGCAAAAGAAGATTCTCTTTAACTTAAGGGTTTGTGACTTTGTAGCTTGTGCTAATAGTTTTTATTCACCTTATTTAGTTTATTTTTTTGACACTATGGTTTCCCAAGATTTTTAATGCCAGTGTTGATAATATAACCAATATTTAAACACTATTTCTTTCATTTGTATTAGTTTTATTTAAAATTACTACTATGCTAAATACTATTTGACTATTTATAAGTATAAAGTTAACGAATAGCTGTAAAAATCGTAAATTGTTACCATGTGTTAAGAATTATTAATATTATTAATTATTATTATTATAAATTGTATTAGCCCCCATATTTTATTTTATTCTTATACAGTTATACAACCTTATGTAATGACCAAACTAAATGCCTAGTATTCCTCTTACGAGCTACATAACTGGTTAGTGGTTTATAATTATTATGAATAATCTAAAACTAAGATTATTGCTGATATTTGAGAAACACAGTTTCTTTATATATTTTCAAAAATAGCCTTTCAGATATTGAGGCCCCCCCCCAAACTTGAATCCTGTATACGCCACTGAGTGAGGGGAGGGGCATGCCCCACTCTTCCCCCTCATCCACTACCCTGCCTACACCGATGATGCCATCTGAATATAAACTTGCATGATTATTTTATCAGAAAACAAATTGAATAAATGTTTGCACCATCAACTACCTAGTTGTGCATAGTGAAAATGTTTAGTGTGGATAGTATAGGTCTTCTAAACCTTAAGTGTATGATAATATAGCTTAAAAGTTAAAACATAGTTTAAAAGTGGCCAATAAGTCTCAGGTATTATTCTTGAATTGTACCATTTGTGGAATGATAGGAGTTTGAACTCCATCCGAGTGCACCAGGGGTGGCTCTCCGCATATTATCACTTTCCCAATAGTTTTTAAATTATCTCTCCACACTAATGAGGGTTCATTTCCTCAGAGATAGCAACCTTATTCCTTTCTCTTAGAGCATTAGATTTTCAACCTTTTTAAACTCGCAGCACACTGAACAAGGCACTAAAAGTGTCAAGGAAAGATTTTAGTATTAACATTTTGTTTAAAAGTTCAATTACTAAAATTCTAATCACTTTGTTATTATAAAAATTAGCATTAGTCATAGATTGCAAAATATTTATTTTTATTCCCCAATTTATTCTCATTTCTTTTCAACATTTCCCCAAACCCATGGAACACATGATGACATTGGCACCAATACACACCAGTTGAAAAACGCTGCCTTAGAGCCTAAGTTATAGTTTGCAAGAATGGAGCTAAGCGGAGTATAAAATGTGATGATTTGTAGCAAAGTATATAACAAATCAACTCGCTTTAGACTCAATTCCCCCTTCTGTTTCTTTCAAACTTGTTCTTGTATTCTGGTGAAGTCTTTAGGTGATATTATTTTTAATGCACTTTAGAAAAATTTGTTTCAAGCCACAGCTTCAAGTGTGTTTGGCATATTTAAATAAACATTAATTAGCCACTTTATAGATCAAATCTAATTTTGTACATTCGGTAAAAATGTTTTACATTGCACACAGCAAATGATCATCTTATTTTGGAAAGCCTATGATATTATTGATTGTGGTTCTATTTATATTAAGTTGGAAATAAATAGATCACAATGAAGTCTATGTTTCTAAAAAAATTAATGTTTCTGGGTGAATTGTATAGACATGTTAAGATGAAAATTGAGCTTTTCCATTTTTATACTTCCCTGACCCAAATAAAATTTACATAAAAACACCACTCACCATTTTAATGCTTATATAAGTACAAAATTTCTACTAAAATTTAGATAGTTTGGATTAAATTTAAAACTAGGGTGTACACGAAAATTTAGATGTTTATTGACTTTTGTTACCAAGCAAATGATTTACATTGTTGAAGCATAGCCATAGGAAGAGCAAGTTTTAACAATAAAATGTAAAATGTTTTGGAAATATTTAATTTGTTTGGTGTTTATACTCAATTATTTTGATAAATAAAGCATTATGAAAAAGTTTTTTTGGTATTTTTATACTGCATAACGCTAGCTTCATAAAACGCACAAACAAATAGTGAAAGTATGCAAAAATTTTAAACACATACTTTTAATGACAGCATTCATTCAAAATTGATAATTACATAGTTAATAGTGACTATAGCATAGAGTTTACTAAGCTTGTGTTTATATTCACGCTTAACACATAGCTAATAGTGAATACTGCATGACACACAGAGCACAAAAGATTAAACACATTATTTTCAATGATAGCGCTCATAATCTCTATATAGTTAATAGAGCACAATTCATAAAATAAATTTACCTAAACTTTTTCTGGCTACAGATCTAGAGGTGTCAGGTTCAATCCCCGGTGCTTCCAGAATTGTTTTGTGAAGCAGTGGGTCTGGAACGAGGCAAAACTAAGCATTGTGAGGTCAAATGAGGAGCTACTTGAATAAATAAGTAGAAACTCCAATCTAAAAACGTGAGATTAATGGCCAGAGGTTTTGTTGTGGTCCCACATAACACCTTCTATTTGCAAATGTTGACATTATAATCACCAAAAGGAGTGGCCGCTCTGTTGGTATAGACCAATTGCGGGCTTACGCCATGGAGATATTATACATGCACATGAGTATAGACAACGCTTAGGACTTGAGATAAAGCTGTGAATAAGACTGCAAGGAGAGGTTCTAGCCAATGAAAACGGCAGTACACACTGTAGGTGGAACATATTGTATTCTCTTCCATGTTTTAAATGCTTTGTGATAGCCATACTTGATTGTTATTAACAAACTTTCTTTTTTTTAATGTTAATAAGTGAGATTGTAGATATGATTAAAAACAACAAAGAAATATTATATTTTTGATTTCATTATTGAGGAATTAGGTCTGTTATAATAATTATAATTATAATAAAATCAAAATTCAAATTGGATTAAAGAGTACAGGCACCACTTAAATTAAGGTCATTTTATGTTTCAAACTATAAAGTTTAATGAATATGGTTTCCCAGTAAACCCTGAAAAGAAGTATTTTTAATAAATACCTTATTTATTATATCAGTAGGCCAAATCATATGAATTAAAAACAATTGATTTGAATATGACTTTAATCACTACATTTTAGTATAAAATATTGTATTTCTATTAAGAATTGTACACTGTAGGCAATGTACTATTCACTATTATCTATGCACTAAGCATAGATATTAATCCAGCCAGAAAAAAAATTTCAAGAGAGTAATGAGAGGTTAAAAAAAATGGAGACACAAAATACCTAAGAATAAAATACAAAAGTAAAATGGTATTTAAAATTATTTTGTATATTTACAATATTGACAATTATTAGAGATTCAGTCATCTGAGATTTTATTTTATCTGAGGTGAGTACATTTTTTTTTTGTGAGAATTGTTTAGGAAATGGTCGGTATTAAACTGGTTTTGCCTCTTATGAGTAGCAGAATGAATCATCAGATGACTCATTGTTTTAGAATACTGTGGCACCGTAAATATTATTGTACATCCCTAGACTTTGTTGAGTCAGTCACATACTACAGAGCATTATGGCTGCAGCTTATTGACGTGTGGTTATTTTTAAGTTGTGAGAGTTTTAGTGTGTTAAAATTTTGTGTATTAGTAAGAGAAAGAAAAAATTGGAAACTTTGAAATTGATGGAGTGTGGAGAAACTTTAAAAAAATTATAAGTGATGAAGTGACTGTTGGTGATATTAATTTTTTTACTATAAAAATTAGTATGTGAAATCTGTAATGTTATAACAACATGGTGTTTTTTAAGCACCACATCTTGTTCAGGTTATACATATATAGATAGTGTTTTCAATTAAATATAAGATCATTTACTTATTTCAATGAAGTTATATTTTAAACCCTACACCACATAAAGGTATCTACGGTTCCCTAACGTAGTTTATTATTTGATATGTTTGTTATACTTATTAAAATCCCATATTACTTGTGAAGAAATGCACACATTATTTAGAGGTAAACATCATTATGTTAGCTAATCTTAAATTTCTATATAAAAAACCTAAATAGTGATTCATATTATCAGAGTAGTTGGCTATCCAAGGCGGATTTGATTCCCTTAATCTCATATCCTTATTCCCTGTGGGTGTGTGTGTGTGTGCGCGCATGTGTATATTGTTTTTATACATACAAAATAAATTTGCTCTAAGTGAAAAAAATTTACCAAATAAATGTCAGGTTAAACATAAAATCTCACCAGACTAGTACTAACAAAAAAAAGTATACAATTAGAACCTTGTGAACAATGAAAGTAGAAATATATAACAATGAAGTTTCAAGAACTCCCTAACTACTAATGGTTGGTTACATTTCTCAACAATTGTAAACATGTAGTCTACTAGTTTTTGCTTAAACTTTTCACATAATTACTCTGGAGTGTTTTTATGTTAACTACAGCTATACAAAGAGCTAATTATTTGTCAAACAACGAGAAACTTAGAATAAGTTTTTTTTAAATAATCTTGTTGAGCCAATGTCACAAACTTTTAAAATAGACTAAATAAAGAATGTTTCAGAGCAAAATTAATTAAACTAATTAATTAAAATTATTTGATATCAATGGAGTTGATATATGGGTTTTCTCCCTTTACTAACCTGGTTGAGAAAGGCTATATTTTGGTTAAGCATAACAGAAGTATTTTTATAGGTATTTTAACATTGTCTCTCCAATGTTGGAACATAGATTTGGGCAGTAATGTGTTGAAAATAGTAGGTAATTTTCACTAATCTTGTTTTGGTCAAGCGTGCTACATCATCAGCTGTTGACTCAGCCAAGTTCCAGCCTGCCACATCGTCACCCGAGAATGCAAGTATTCTATCTTCAAAATGGTTAAATTTGAGATATTTGGTGTTTACGTTTATTTAGAATGCATATGATTCACCTTCCATGAATAAGAGAGTACTATATAATTACTTAAGAAGATACAAAGTAGAGTTGTCATCTGGTAACATTGGTTTTATACACAAGGTCAAACTTCAGTGCTATTTTACACAAAAGTGAAAAATTGGGCATAGAACACTTGCATTCTCGGGTGACAACATTTGAGATTATCCTGGGTTGCTTGAATCTAGGTGATTCAATTTAAAATGCTCTAATGAGATACAAAATATTCAAAGTAGTTATAACCACGAGTCCACATACTTGCAAACTGAATACGTCAAGTGATTGTAAAAACAGTAATTTAAAGTAAGTAAATTTACAATTTGTTTATTTATAAATTAGGCATTGCTTGGAAAATATTAGGACCGTATGCAAGAACTTGACTAAGTAGATGCTTTGTTGATACTAGTGCAGGTTTGCTTGCATCATCGTAGGTTAAAAGATGGAGCAATAGTGTGCTCGGGACCAGACTACCACTCCACTAAACATTCACTATATGTTCTTGTATACCGCCCTTAGTCTGTGTATTATTATTATTTTTTGGTAGTATACAGATAGTTAAGTGCTTTGTATCTGTAGATGTCAAGTTAAATATACAAATATGTAAATTAACTTCAGTTATGGATGTAGCCATATCTAGATATATATTTCAGTTAGATGAAATAAATTTGAAAAATGGCACTTGGACTATTGAATTGATTGCAGGACCTTTGGTTTATAATGCTAATACTCCACCACAAAGCTATCTAGGAATTGGTCCATGCTCAGGGTCAATCTTCATACACAGTTTAAGGTAAACTTACAAGTGAAGAACGACTCCGGGATAGGAACGGCCATCACACAAATTAATTTTTACAAGTTTTCTTGTGTCATTTTTAATGCCCACCTAACTTTTAACTTCACTGTTTCAATACCACATTGACTTTGTTTACTCTCCTGAGTGATTTCCTAAGTACAAGTCTCATTTATAAAAACTGACAATCTCGGCCTATTCATTTCATTGCAAAATTACATCAATAATAATTAAGGCTCTAAGTGCTAAAACTGAAATTTTGAGGAAATTGTGTTTAAATAACTACACCATCTAAACATTGCTCAAAATTCTAGAGATTTTCCCCCATTTAACCATACATCAATATGAGAATGTCAAGTAAATGTTAACTCATTCTCATTACAGAATTCATAGATTATTGAACCTAAACTTGAATAGTCATAAACATCTTACGTATAAGGGTGTTTACATAATATTTGATCAATGTGTAGTCCTCAATACGGCTATTAGGCTCTAAGTTACATCCCAGTACAACATAGTAACCAAGTGAGTTGAATGAATAGAACATTTATGATTAGCAATATAATATTTTTACTAATAGGTAACACAATCTAGATGCATCACTATTCACTTCACAAAGAGTAAAAATAACAAAAGTAAAAGCACTAGTCATAAATTATTATTATTAGCACCGCGTCTTACTACCCGTTCGGGTTATACGCACTTACGCTAATGTGTAATGGTAGGGTGATTGTGAGATGAAATGGAGGACCTACAGTTTAACGTGGAATCCGAACCACGGTGGAGGCCTGGCATTCCCCACATTCACAAGATGTCTTGTCAGAGGTGAAGGAAGGGTTTGGTAATCAGAGAAATCTGTGCCGGGACCTGGGATTGAACCCCGGCCGCCAGCATAGAAGTGTGACACCTTACCCCTAGACCGCCAGGTCACCTACCACTAGTCATAAAAAAAGAGAGGTAAATAAACATGTTATGATTACAAACTCCTTCAAATACCAGAAACCAAGTTTATATAAAAAAAGAGGTTCTTTAGGCACAACTTAGCCTATTCATCGATAAGGTTTTGAAAAAACTTCTTGTGATCTTTATCCTCCAAGTAGCTCATCATATCTTTCAAATCCTTTTCCTTCTCTTGAGAGATCTTGTTGTTGGTTCGCAAATATGGCAGTTCACAGTTTTTATTATCTTCTAATAATAATAATAATAAATAATAATAATAATAATATTAATATTAATAATATTAATAATAATAATATTTAGCACCGCGACTTACTACCCGTTCGGGTTATACGCTTTAAGTACTAACTACACTAATGGATTAGGAATTGGGAAGGATGAATTAGAGGAAGTGAACCCGCATTTGCGTGGAGGGAGAGTGGAAAACCATTTAGGAAAAAAAAAGTCACCCGACCGAGATTCGAACCTCGATCTCCCCGTCCTCAGCAGTCGAGCTCAACACAACTGGCGCGTTAGCCAAATACGCCACCGAGGCGGGTAATATCTTCTAGATTCACACCTTTCTTTAATATGTTTGTTTGTTCCCACATTACAAGATCATTCAATGTTTTCATTACTATGACAACACCAGGATTTTTTTTCTCTTTTCTTATCCGGTGTGCCTTCGAGATCTTTGAGTTTAGCAGTGTTGATGAAACTTTCCACTGCTTCCTTAAAGTAAAAAAAAATCTTTTCAGACATTATATTTACAATAATTGAATTCACTTCTCATAATGTTTCAATCATATTTTTAAATCATTTGGAATGAAACCCTTAGTGATTCGTTTTCTTTTCTCAATGGCTGCAAAATCCCTATCGCAGTTTAAAAAGAAATGCCCAGAGACCAGAAACTTATAATCAATCCTCTTAAAAACACCAATACTCACAAAATAGATCCAAAGAAAAACTATAATTTTGTTTTTGTTCTACCCAACACTGTTATCACTACACATGATAAATTTATTTTTAGGAATATTGGTTAAATCATTCTTAAAAAAGTTAAAAACACACAAAGCTATTTCATTTCCCCCTCGTGCCAAATATTCATAATGGCTTTATTGTTGTCGCCGATATATACACAAAGGTTTTAGTTTGAGAGTTGCTGCCGATAAAATACATGGCTATGTGTAAGTGTAGGTAAAAACAATACTTGTTGTTAGTCAATGGATGCAACACTTTTTCACTTGCAAGGTGTTGAGTACGATTGTGGTCTGCTTTCATCAACTTTCAGGTGATGAAGCTTCTGTTTCGTGCTCAGCTCTTTCGTCTCTTCATTCGAACTACTCAACTATTTGCGCATGTGGTAGATCACAGGTTGCAAGGGTATCGCTTTGAGGATGATGAAAGGAAATATCAAACTTTGCTTTGAAAACATTATAATAGTACTGGTATGTGATTTTGGTTTCAGGAAACATTTTCTAAACACAGTGTACAAACAATTGACATTTAAATCAGGGCTTGGATATTCCTTGTTTGATTTGCTTCATCCAGTGACTGGACTGTCTTGGAATACTGTTTATGTGATATATTACAGCCTCCTCTTCATCAGATTGTTCAAGTTTTTTAAAATTTTGTTTTGTTTCCCCCTCCCTTCTTTTTTTCCTGTAAGTACTTGAACACGCTTTTGAGATACACTGAAAATTTCAGAAAATGTTTTTCTGCATACCAGAACAATATCGCCGCTTCCATCGGGTACCGTATAAATAACTGTAACTTGCTGTCTACTGCCACCTGAATTATTGCAAATGTGTGTTCTTTGTACAGGCTTAACAAACATTATGCTCAACAAGTAGGTTTGCTGCCTCTCAAAGTCTACTTCGTAAAATTCTTTAAACAGTAGTGATTTTTGAGCAAAGGTCATATCCTTACATTTATAACTACATTTTCAAGATACTTCTGGCGTTTTCGCTGGTACAATCACATTTTTCACTGAAACGTATGATAGCCCTCAAGTTCTACGCTTCTTCCTCTTGTTGGATGGTTTCCCTTCACCTTTCAATCTTCGTTTACAGTTAGGATTAACCATTGGTAATTCAATCACCCCATCAATGTCGCTATTTGAATCACTTTGTGACATTATTAAAACGTAAAGAACCACAAGAAAAACTATGAAAACCCACCACATTTAGAATATAGGGTTAAACAACGACAGACGCATTGAGAGACAGCTGGAAACAAAGAGAAGAGCCGCAGTGACATAGAGCACTATATATGTCTGCTAGCCTGTCATTCAGAGCTGCTGCCATCTACAAACTGCTGTTACAACTAGAATATTTTTTTCTGAGACATAAACCCTTATTTAACATACAGGCATGGGAACATGTATCCTAAATCCACAATAATCTTATTTTCAATTTTATGGCACTTAGAGCCTTAATTATTTCAAGTCTTCTCATAACTTCACAAAGCTTCAATAATAGCAATTATTACAAAAATCTTTGTATTTAATCACAGATTTACAAGTTGACTTTTGGATCATTTATTTCCTCATAAGTTACTTAACCTTTTATGACTTAAATACAAAATTCCAGCAAAATGTTGACTTTTGTGTTATACAAATAAGATGCCTCTATCAAACCACTGTTCTTTCAGAAATAAAAATCAATGGTAAAATGTAGTTCCTAATTCAATCAATTAACTCTATATTTTTAGCACCATCTCTACTATCTGATAGGGCTATGCACACAACTCAATAATAAAACCTCCCAACTATATTGTAACTTCTTTTATATCATTAACATTCTGTATGTGTTACTTACTAACTTATTATGGCATTAGGAACTCGAAAGTTTATTACCGCACTCAGTAAAGTATGCCACCTATCCCTATCTTGAGCTAATTCTATCCTGTCTATCTAATTACATGCTCTCTCTCTCTTTCTCTCTCTCTCTCTCAGGTATATTCAAATGTTATCCTCCCATCTGTGACTGGGTCTTCCCAGTGGTCTTTTCCCATTGGGTTTGCCATTCAATACCTTGAACGTGGTTCTAGAACCTCGCATTTGTGCTGCCCACCATAACCTGGGAGATTTTATTATCCCGATAATGTCTGGTGATGAGTACAGGTTATGCAGCACATCATTATGTAGCTTACTCCACTTCACATGAATTTATTTTATTATTTACTTCACTATCAATTTTTTCAATTACTATTAGGCCTATAAATTCAAAGTAATGATGTATTTAAATAAATTACTCTACTAAAGTGACCTCATGGACTTGAACCAAGACTACTTTATTACTTCATACATATTCATTTAAATACAGTGAAGTGTACAGTCAACTTTTATTATATTTATATTCTTACATTTTTTATATTTGATCACATACAATGACTCTTGTTGAGGGTCAAACTTCAGTGCTTCTGATTCTCAAAAATCTATTTGTATTCAATTAAACATTGAAAGCAGGGTAGAAGGGCCATGCCTACACATTTACCAAAAAACTGTCGGCCTTAAAGTTCACAACTAAAACACAGCAAAACACATAATTAAGTAATTTTTGTGGTACATCAGTCTTCTTCTCCAGCAGAAGAGAGTAATAAACAGACTGGCTACTTAATACTTACTCTTCTGCTGAAGAAGGGGACTAATGTAGCCTACGCTGAAAATTACAGAATTATGTGTTTTGTTTCAATGGTGCATTTTGAGGCCTACAGTTTTCTGGTAAGTGTGTAGGCCTTGCCTTTCTATCTTCCTTTCAATGTTAGATTTATTACAGCCTTTTGTAGCCATTTTTCCCCATGTTTATTTATAGGTGTATTAATTTTTTTTAATCAATTTTGTCAGTATATACATTTCTTTTAATTGATATAGGTATTGGTACTGCCTTAAATAAAAAATCATACAAATAATAAAATTTTATCAATAACGTAATCATTATTTTATTGACAGCTAACATGTCCACGAAACAGAGTGCCTTCTGGTGTACATTGCAAAGTAACGTTACTCGCACTTAATACTTAAAACTTATTATCTGGGCCTATTAATTTCTGAAATCTTGATTTAATCACAATACTTTTTATGGTCTATCTTAGAACAGAGCATCAAATTTCTCTGGCACTTTTATTATTTGACAAGGCCTACATTAAAAATAGCATATTACATTCATTAAATCTTAGTATGTTGCCTAGAAAAGAAAAAGTTTGTTCTCAAATAAATTCAGAAAAAAAAGCTATAACCTCATGCTACTTGGAGTACCAGGCTAACCTTTTCACCTAAATCAAGCAATATTTTTACTTAGGCCTACTCGCCTTCATTAAGTTTTGTAAACTTCTCACTTACACAAATACTTTGTACATAAGCATAAATACACCCTGTATTTACCTGTACACATCTTGCTTGATCCATTAAATTCCGGAGGGTTGTCACTCATAATAAAGTGCAGAATAATTAAAACTCATTGAAACATGTAAGAGATTACCACTAATTTGAAAATGGAAAATATCATTACTCATTGGAACGTATACAAGATTATCTCATTGGAAAAGTATATATTGGTGTATGAATGCATGTGGGTATGTATGCAATGCTTAGCATCAATAATTACATCTATGTATTATAGATGAAAATTATGAATAGTCTCATTCTGTGTAGGTGCAAGTTCTAGTAGAGTGCATTTTTTGAATTAAGTGACAAAAACAAGACATACGTTGTACATACAACAAAACACTTTTCTTCAACTACTCAACACAACTCCATCACATGTTACTAAAGTTTGAATGTCTACTGGCCCTCGTCCGTTATACATAATCCAAAACAAAATCATTACATATTTATGCAGTTACAAAATAAATAAAAAGCCACTATCCACCAACCACTTCAGCTGCAGCGGCAAGTTACAGAGGAAAGAAGGAAGTTTTATGGGACCATCCATTAAACACATCATCATTGTGTCAGAAATACTGATGGTCATTCTCACGAATAGTTGTTAGTACTATAATGGTCAATAAAATAACACAAAAATCTGTGTTAATCGTTCTTAATAAATTCTTGTATAGGTATTTAAAACTAATTACATTTTTTACTAGCCTATTTATAAAAATCTTTGGAATTCTGTGTACTCCCTGAAATTCTTCGCATACCCCTCTAAGGTCCATATATTAGTTTGGGAAACACTGAAATATAAACTCTATTTTTAGTTTACACATGAAAACTATTAAGACTTTGAATTAATATTAGAGTATATTTAAAAAATAATAAATGTGAAATGATTTTATATATACCTACTAATAAGAAACAAGTAAATAAATACCAACAATACAATAGCTGTAATTACAGTTGGCAATTTTGGGATCATCGCAGAAGCTGTTCTTTTAACACTCTTTATAATTGTGTTATTCAAAACAAAAACTGTCTTGCTTTCACTAATTAATTTCTCTTTGGTTTCCTCGTCTAAATTATCTGCAACAAAGTTCATTGCATCTCTAAGTTCTCTCTTAAGCTTTGCAATAGGAAAATCTCCAAAGTCTGTGACAGCATTTCCATCTTCTGTGATAGGTCCATAGAAAGGTATTTTCTGCATTAAAGTCATTTTCTTTCTGAGAATTTGCCCACCTGACAATAGCCCCATGTATAAATGGTAGATATACGCCATAAGCATATTTGGATCCGATTGTTCCAGCTTTTTCAAATATATCAAATATAGGACCACACTCTCACGAGGTGCATAGGTTTTCTTCCAATCATTTCCAAGATAGAAGGTCAAGTCTTTTTCAAAGGCTTCTGTCCTGTCCAGACCTTCAATCTTTAATAGACCTATAGGCGTGTGTCTAAGTCGATTCATGGCTTCTTCTAAATAGCTAAAAATCTCATAGAACACTAGAAGTCCGTCAGCCCACACACTGTTGTCTGAAAGAGCTGGAAAATTAACACAAATTTAGCTTTTTTTTAACAAACCCATGTTAATTCTGTGACATTTAACAAAAAAAAACTAATAAAATAAGCCAATGATAACTTAATCTTGCACTTTGCTATTAGTTCTTTATTCTTGTTTTTGTATTACTTAAACATGTACTAATCATGAAAATAGACTCCCCTTAACATGACAAACATCACTAAACTTTAAAGTTGCTATTAAGACAGAGTACTTAAAGTCCCAATAAGTTAAATATCAGTTTTAAGATCAACCATTGATAATAAGTACTCTTGGCTTTTACAATCAAAATATAGGTGCAGATATCTTACATATGAATGCATATCATATCCATGGTATTGATTGTCTGATTGTTTTAGAGTGTCTAGCACTACACCTGATTTGTCCTTTTAAAGTAATACAGTTTTTAAGATAAATAATCAACTTATATGGAGACCTATGTCAATATTTGTTTGGATTGCATTTCCTGAAATGAGAGGTTGCTCTTATTTATAAATGGGTTGTATCTAAATAGCTTAGGAGTACTGCCAAACTTACTCCCTGACCTATATATGGAAGTAGTTATCAAGTACAAGATGTATTCCAAAAGAAAGGGATGGTCACTCATAAAAAAAAAATTTATAAAAATATATTACTGGTAAAAAACATCAAGGTATATATTATATACGTTACGTTTGTACAAAGTAATTGTTTTTTATCAAGTGCTTTCTGTACCAAGGTAGGCTTACCAGTACTAACCAGGTTTTCATGTCATCTATATAGAAATCTGTAGCCTGGGATTTTAGCCAGCTCAGCACCAATGTTTGAGATGCGGAAATAGATAAAGATCAATCGGTGTGAAGTCTGGGCTGTTAGAAGGGTGCTCAAAAGTTCCAACTTGGATAGCTTAATTTTTTGTGCCACTTCATGGATTGTTGTTTTGACTCAACAATTATGAGCTTTAGTCCAATACATTGTGACTGGTGATGAAACATTGATCTCTTATGTAAATGTTGAGTCAAAACCACAATTCATGCAGTGAGGTCACTCCAGTTCACCAAAGATCACAAAATTTAAGCAATCTTAGTTTACACAGAATAATATTGCCACTGTCTTCTAGGATCAAAAGGTATCCCTACATTGGATTTTATGGAGCCAGGAACGACGATCATGTCCGAAGTGTATTTGAAACACTTTCAAATCTCAGATGTACCATTTAGAACTGGCACCAATGGATGCTGATGTCAGGAATATTTCTCCTGACAATATAATGACAATCCTTGTCCACACACTCCCACCCATACAGTGCAAAAAATTAATTAGAAATTTGAGGGAGAACTTTTGAGAACTCTCTGTACAGCCCAGACCTCACACTGAGTAGTTTTCACCTTTTACTTCAACTAAAGAAGTGGCTTAGTTTTCAACGGTTTGATGAGTGAGGAGTTGAAAGCAGCGGTTCAGAACTGTCTCAAATCCCAGGTGGCAAATATATTAAAGCTGATGTCCCAGTAAAAAAAAGTGTTTAGAAACCAAACTTCGACTATGTAGAAAATTAGCTCTATAGATATTTTTCAGCCGTAATCTTCATTGCATTAATTGATTCAATAACCATCTAGCCATTGCTTTTGAAATGTGCCTTGTACCTCCAAATATGCTAGAGCCTTGAAAGTACCAACAGTAGCCCCATGGCTTCTTTGGTGCTGACTGACAGCTTACAGCTGACTTCTGAGAGTCAACAGTTAGCCCCATGGCTTCTTTGGTGCTGACTGACAGCTTACAGCTGACTTCTGAGAGTCAACAGTTAGGTATATACCTAAATTTTGAGTGTCAGAAGTTACAACTGCTAAACACATGTTTTTGCAGATCATCTGGTTCTGCGTAGGGATACATAATTTGGTCTGGTAACATTTTAAAGCTGTCAGTCAGCACCAAAGAAGTCATGGGGCTACTGTAGGTGGGCAAGGACAATTTAAGATAAGCTAGATTAAACCAAGTTTATTTAATTTTAGTTATATTCATTTTAAGTGTAGTAAGGAGAAATATTAAATTTATAATATAAGGAACGTACTTTGGTAGAACAGCAATTAGATTTATTGGTACACTTTTGTGGAACTCTGTTATTAGTTATATCTCAATTTTAATTTTAATATGTTTCATGTGTATTTATATTGTAAACAGTTTTTATATGTGGAAGTTTCACAAATAAATATCTAGTCAATTAGTTAACTCTCTATCAATCACCGTTTTATTAATTTCATTTAACTGTGTAAATATTCCTTGTCAACTTTTTCTTAGGATGTTATTGGTATCATTGATCTTTCAAGTGATGGGTTGTTGTTGTTGATCTTTAATTATAGTATTAACGGCTCCAATCTAGTCATTTGACAATTTACACTTCTTATAGTTTTGCAATTAATTCTTTACAATATTCTGTTAACTGCTCAATAGTATCTTGCACATATCTATTTATGAAATCAATTTTTGCCCTTTAAAAATATCTAGGTGATTTTTAGGAATGTTATTATGTCTGTGGTAATTGATTTAATTCCTTGACTTAACAATTTCTCTTTGAATAAATTAATTCCTTGTCATATTCATAATTTATATTGATTATGTGACTAAAGAAGTGTATCAATCAATCTAATTGTTGTTCTACCAAAGTACATTCCTTAAGTTTATTTAGCTAGCTTAGTTTAATCAGAAAGCTTAAAATGTACCAGATATGAGGCTATATGGTGTTGAATAAGCCTGCCAGATACATGGTTAGATAATGCAAGGTTGCCACACACCTAGACTGGAAAAAACCAGGAGAACACATGACATTTCTTGAAAATACAAGAAATTACTGAAATATCTGTGAGTTCTGCACCTATACCTATAACTACAAATTTTGAAAACAAACTTGATATGTTGATACAAACATATGCATTATCAACCACCTCCTTTATCACTGAAAACTTGTGTTACATAACAACCACATAATTTCCCCATCAAGCTCAAATTATCCTGTTTAAAGCACCAATAACTTTTTGGTCAATTTTATGAAAAATAAAATTTAATTCTTACATGCTAGCCTCCAAATAATTTGGAAAAATGAGAACTCTTTCAAGAAAACACGAGTAATAAAAATTATTCTAAAGGATTGGTGGCAACCCTGATAATATCATGTCTGGAAAATTCTGTCAGACAAAGCGTTGGCCATGTCACATGGTGGAACAAGCACCAAAGTTAGGTCATTGTGAATATTGTATAGTAACCTACCCTCTCATTATGCTCACAGGGGCATACCTATCAATTTAAGTCAGGAAAAGGGGAGAGGAGGAGGAACTAATAGAGATGTAGTTCAAGACAGTAGAATTACTGTCATTAATTCTAATGACTAACACTAGTCAAGGGGAATGTTGAATTGAAACACTTAAGAGAATTCTCAACATAGCTAATTTAAATGCATTTAATTTTGAAAAGTATTTTTTAATTCTTTTAAAAGCTGTTTAATCTTATGGAATTAGATCTATGGACTTTACTAAACCTATTGACTGTAAGTGTATGACATTTTATATTTGTCTTTTAATAGCTTGAGTTTGATGAATATGTAAAGATTTCATTATGATCATTTGGATACTTTCTAAACTATAAATCTTTACTACTACAAAAAAAAATTACATTTTTGAGTTGCAGTTTGGTTTTATGTATTTTCTTTTTACCTTACTGTGTAAATATTTTTGATTTATTTCAAATTTACAGGGGATTAGTTTGTAGACATCAGATGTTTGATTTTTGCATTTAGAGATCAGGTTTTTAAAATAGCTTTAACAGCATCTCCTGGTGTCCACTGTTTTCACAGATGACTTTGACTAATACATTTTTGCGCAGATATATCATATTTGACATATCAAAAAAAGGACGAAAGACCTACTATAATAGCGGTCATTACAACCAGCATTTTATATAGTTCTTAAACCCAAACCAACACCCCTAACCACCACCCCTATCACTCTTTACGTTCACAGCTTGAAATTGGTTCAATATAGTCACTGCTGCCAAATGAGTATATATTTAAAAAAGATCAGAGATTTTGGAAATGATAAGGAAGCTTGCTTTATTACTAAAATATTAAGTTAGGGCAATGAAGGAGAAGAAGAGAGACTTTTATTTAGTTAAAAATTGTGTATTTTTACTGTATGTATGTTGAGTGTAGACCTGGGTCTGATAATCATTGGCTATATTTAAACTATTATGTATTTGTAATAGTCTAACAACATGTCCAGGCTATCTAAATTTAACTACGCTAATGGGGTAAGAATAGGGAAGATGCATGTGGAGGGAATATATCCGGATTAGTGTGGAGGGATATTGGGAAACCATTTAATTAAAAGGAAACTCAGTACACATGGAC
>CABFOV010003707.1:42358-62128 GCA_902141375.1 Timema poppense | reverse complement strand
CTGGAGCTCAAGGCTCCTATATCGAAGCTATATCATATGGCTATAGGAAAAACATGGTCTCTTGGACTAATATAACAAGTCTGAGGGACTTGAGCAACACTAGAGTTACTGTGACTACATCACCGAGTTGGAATAAAACAAAACCAAACTCTAGTCACTCTGACTGAAATAAGAAGTTAAAATAAACATAATAGTCACCTCGACTATACTTATCCGAGTTCATCCAGTCGTTAACAGTAGGTTTTGAGGGATATTATTATTAAATATTTCAAATAAAATCTTCTTCTTTGGATTTTGCCAATATAATTATTATAACTCCGTATTTTACGTAGCCTAATTGTCTAGGTGTCAAGTTTACATGATTGACACGCTACATAATGATACAAGAAAATCATATAAAATAGGATGTTTGTGCTAATGGGATGTATTTTTGTATGTTTTTCCAGGAGCCTTCCTTGTGACTTACGGAATAGCCATGATATTTTGCGGTATTCCCATCTTCTTCCAGGAAGTAGCCATCGGGCAATACCTCGGCTCTGGGGGCATGACATTGGTGGGTCAGCTGTGCCCCATCTTGCAAGGTTAGTTTTCCCGGCTATTTTGAAGCTGTACTTAACCAGGAGAAGACCTGTTGAAACTGAGTTTGAGGAACTCCTGGGCTATAGGCGTGGCCGTTTTAAGAAAATGTGAGCCCCTCTTACCCTTTGTACGGCAGTTTTTCCGTATTGAGCCGTTATAATATATTTATACGTACTATGTACTTATGCCACTTAATAATTTCTCATGTTTTATGGTATATTGATCAACCCATTAAATGACTGTACTTCCTTAAATGCAAACACTCAATCCAATTAAGTTAAATAAATTCCTCCTTTCACCATTGCACGGTTAGCTTTCTGTAGACCAGTGGTTCCCAACCTTAAGGTGGCCGTGGACCACTCTCCTCCCCCGCCCCTACCCCCGGTCAACATCCTTCCCCTAGCCTAGGAACTTCAGGCAACTAAGTTAAAATATTATTACAATTATTAGTTATTAGTATGTCCTATTTTTTGTAATTATTCATCAGTATTTATCATTATTTAACTACTATCATTATTTATTGGTATTATTATACGTGATTTTATTATACTTGTGTACTTTTCAGTGCTGGCCTGTCATAGGTCTTATGACTGTTGGCCAGCACTATAATAAAGGAAATGGAAATTATTATTATTATTATTATTATTATTATTATATAAGTGTATTACTAAAAATCACAAAATTTTACAATGCTTTTTTTCATAATAAAATATGTTTGAAAAACACTTTAGGATATTAGATAAAATAAAAAGTAAAATTAACTCACTGTATTTATTAAGATTTTCAATGTGATACTTTAGCTTGAATTTGTTTCACTAATTGAGAAATTCTTGGGTTTAAACTCTTGCTCGAAGATAATCTCATGTCATTGCTTGCGTCCGGCCGATTCCTTGCTTGTTTTTTATTAGAAATAAAGTAGAGAATCCCTGTTCATACAAAAAGGTTGTCGAAAACACCATCAGATACCGTAAGGCGGCTCTCCGAATATTTGGGTAAGATATCGCCTTCTTACACCACAACTCTTCCATGTTTACACCGGTTCAAACAAATCTTTGAAGTTACTATCGTTTTGAAGTTCGAAACCCTCTTCAAAGATTTCATCCGGAAGGTCCTTGAGCTTGACACTGAAAGTTAGTTAATTAATTAATTAACCTTCATTTTTGCCATATACTGGAAAATAACGTGTGAATTCGTCCTTTAGTATGTGTGAATTCATCCTTGAGAATTTGTAAGTGACGAAACACGTTATGTTGGACCACATTTGTGACCGTAGCGTAGTTCTTATCGTCAACCAGGGATTTAAAAGTTGGAAATGCTGAATAGTTTATCTATTGAACTTCGTCAATCCACAGACCAATTTTGAACAGAAATGCGCGAAGTTTGTCTTCAAACACAAAAATGTTGGCAACAACTTCCAACTTTTCATTTCCAGAACCCTGTAGCTGAAAAATTAGGTGATTAAAATGTTAGAAAATATCCACTAAATAGGCCAGTTGTATCTTGCTTGTTTTTGGGTGGGCACTTTAATTCGCGGACCACCGGTTGGGAACCACTGCTGTAGACCAACAGCGGTAACACAATGGTTGTGTGTTCTACTGTACTGCAGCACATTACTCGAATAACGTAAATCTTAAATGGCATAAAATTAAGGTTTTCAGGAATATGGAATAAAATCATATCACTAAGCGAATACTTATTTCTGTTAATTGTCTTTACATGATTTGATGCGAAATTAAAAATAATAACTGTAATTAAATTTAATAATTTTGGAGGAAATGTGGCCCCTGGAATGTAAGGCCCAGGGCAATTGCCCTCTCCCCGCCACCCCCAACTCTAGACGTGTCCCTGGCTATAGGTAACATCTGATATGGAAAAAAAGATAGCCACAAGTTCACCCAATATAGCTAATATGGCCTACAAATGTCTACATCCAAAATTAGCAAAAGTGAAGGTAATACTAAGCGTAAATTTAGGAGGATGTCACATATTGGTTGGGGCAGATTTCAAGAAACTCCAATCAGTAAAACCCGCTTCGGTGGCAGCATGATTTAACGCGCTACTGTCGCAGTAAACTAGACTGCCGGATGACGGGGAGATCGAGGTTCGAATCTTGGTCGGGTGTACTGACGGTGTTTTTCCAAAATGGATTTACACTCTCTCCTTACGAAAATGCGGGTACACATAATATATATTACCTTCCTCATCCCTAAAATAACCTAGCTAAAGCAGTTATAGGTGCACTGTACCGTTTAATGTAAAGCCTTCTCTACTCAATTGCGTTATCCTAATAGGATCTAAGTTTAGACAACCGACACCTTAATAGTCAGTCTGCACAATTTATGTATTTTGTAGCCGACGATTTACGCACATCCATCATGGACTCTGCCTTAAAATATGAATGAAGAATGACCCTGGGTACGGGACGATTCTTGGATAGCTCAGTGGTTAGAGCATTGGCGTACTAAGCCAAAAGTCCCAGGTTTGATTCCCGTGTCCAGATGTCATTTTTAAATTTTCAGAATATTATGCCTTAACAATCTTTTTTCCCTCTCGTGGTGCATTTATGTATATCACGTAGCTCTGGGAAATCTTTTCTTCTCGTTATCGATATGCCAATCTCGACAGCCCTTCAGACACAGGACTTCTTCGACAATCCACACAAACTGCTTCAACTAGAATCGATTGCCCATCTTCCTCCCGGTTGACTAACACACCACGCGCTCTTTCTCTGTCCAGGTGTTGGTTACGCAACTATGACGATAGTCTTCTTCTTGGACGTCTACTATTGCATCATCATCGCTTGGACGATTTTCTACCTGATTGCTCACCTTTGTTAGACTGCCTGGCCTACCTTGGCAAGACTGCGGTAAGTATAACGCATCCATATACCTCAGTCCTCTATAATGCATAGTGCAAGGTTGTGCATCATCAAAGTAGAATTGATTATTTTGGTTGATTAAATTCACTAAACATTTTCATACATTCCAACACACAATTATTATTCTGCTAAGTTTGATGATTTAATTTTCACTACACACTTTACATTATTCACGAGGCCAAATTTATCTGAAGAGTTATAAGTTCAAATACGTCTAGAATGTACCATGTTTTAATTAATAAATAAAACAACTATTAGTGATATCAGTCTCGTTAGTGGTCATAAGTTGATGATAAGGCATAGCATGGAATAAATGTAAATTCCCCCTAATTCTATTATTAATTAATCTGACATTTAATTTAATTCTATTTCTTGATAATTATGGCTTCATAAATGTCATAGCTACATAATAGATATTGGTTAATGCTGCTATTCAAACACGACTAAGATTAAAAGCCCGTCTCATCCCACGGATAACACTTGACTTAGATAATACATACATCTCTAACCAGGCGTCACATCATGGTGCGTTTTTCTGCATTATATTTTAAAAGATAGAGTAATTGAGAATAGGGAAACGACTCTAGCGTATTTTAAAACTTGAAGAAGACGTGAAAGAAATATAAGTTATTTTAAAATAAATAAACTATTAGATTTATACAAATTTCGCTGTTGTCAGATGAATAATCAAGAAAACTGAACTTAAATACGTTTTCTGGTTCAAACGTAATCTTGTATCTAATTTCACGGATTAATCGGCCTGGGTGTGAGTTTTTGAGAATGTATTTATTCGGTCTTTGAGTCTCAATTCTGAGTTAGTCGTAACATATATGGGACATTTTATTTGGGTATAAATGATTATCTGAAATGAAACAAATTATACTAAACCTTTTATACTAAACCTAAATGATATTAGCGTTAAGGTATCACATTTTTATTTTATTAAAGCAGAAAATTATTATAAATAATCAATCAAATATCATAAAACAGTAATGTTAGCTAAAACATCACACAACCACCTCGTATTATTTGCATATGTATTCAAGTTTTTAGCGGAAACTTTTTTAAACCTATTTTTAAGTGAACCATATTTTAACTGTCTACTCTGGGGAGTCAAATAATTATATCTTACTTATTCAATAATTCACAAACGACAGCGGTGTAAAAGTGAATTGTAAGTGAAGGTGTTTAGAAGGATTGGTGGCGGAGGATTGGTGAAAATGAGCCCGAGCATGGAGAATTGAAAAAAAAAGAAAGAGTGTGGACACTATAAAGACATTTAGTGGGGAAGGTGAAGTCGTTTTCTCTGGTTGCAGACAACTGGTGGAACACGGCCAACTGCTATACGAGTGGCACGAACGCCACCATGAACCACACCCTCCACCACATCCACACCACCACACCAGTGGAAGAGTACTGGGAGTAAGGACAATCCATATCTACAACAAGTTTTTATGTTTCTCCCTATAGTACCGCTTCTCAATAGACCTATAATAACTACTGCCATGATGTTGACCGCTGGATGATTGTAGTGATCCTCAACAAATAGCTCCTGGTTATAGAGTGTTTGATAGCACGATTATTTCATTTATGATAGTGTGGTTATGAGCGTTATTCATAAATAAACAGTGAACAGCGTGTAATTTCAACGTGCACATTTATTTAACTATGATAGACTTGCATTTTAAATAACTTTGACCAAAAGAAAATTTGTTTTAAAAATTCAACGTGAACGAATATATATTCTATTTAAAAACATATATAGATTACTAGAATGTATTATGTAATAATAAAATAAAATAAACCAATTTTATCTTGTATTGATGAGAAGAAGATCCATAAATATTGGCATTTCAATATACTGTATGTTTTAATTTGAAATAGGCATGAAGTACACTTCATTATACACGGCAAGATATCACTATTACCTGCTTCGTTGGCCGCATGGTTTAAGGAGTCACTCTAGTGTTAGACAAGACTGCCAATGCCAGGAAGATTGGGATTATAATCCCGGTCGGGTGTATTGATGGTGGTATTTCCACAATTGTTACACTCTCCATCCACGCAAGTGTGGGTACACTTCCTCCAAATGCAACCTTCCTCATTCCTAATTAATTAGTGTAATTAGTATATTATATGCTTAGAGCCCGAACAGGCACGATGCTAAATACTAATGATATCATTCTTTCCTTGTCTCATTACACTACGGCCCTTTCTTACAAGTTATACCATTGTACAACTAAGCAATGAAAGCTTTCTACTTTTTATTCTTAAATGGAGGGTAATTAATATATAAGGTAAATTTCTCAACACTAAAAAATACCAAAACAAAACATTAATATATTTTTAGATGCAAAGTATAAACATATTTTTTTAAGGATGAACAAAATTAAAATAATTCACTTCACAATATTTAAATCGAGTATAAGAAAGTAGCCATGAAAGAGAAAACGTGCGTTCACAATGTACATTGAATATGTATTACTTTTACACCTACTTGTTTGCAACACTCACTCCAAAGTCAAGGTAATAAGGAATGGCGTAGAGTCATGTGTGCGTGCACGTATTCATCCTACAAACATAATTAGTTCTCCGATCTCACCTTGTCCCTCTTGTTTGATTTGTTTCTCTTCAGGAAGAGGGTGTTGCAGATCACCGACGGGATTGAGAACATCGGCGGTATGCAGTGGGAGCTGCTAGGTTGTCTTACCCTGGGATGGGCACTGGTCTATCTTATCATCTGCAGGGGGCTTCACAGCAGTGGCAAGGCAAGATAATAAAACTACTGACACTATTTTAGTTTAGATTTAATCTTCTTTTCTTGATTTGTCAAATAACTTTGAGAGGTATTCTTGCACCCTTAGTATAAGTTTTTTTTAACGAATAATTAAATGATAAGTCTATGTCTAAAAAAGAGTGAGATTGGGTCAGAGGGAATTGTTGTGGAAATATAGTTTAAACATAAGCTTTACCAGTATCATTATTTCAACTAGAACGTAAGTGTTTTGGAAACATCTTTTACACATGGCGTTGGCGGAGACTATTATTCCAGCTCAAAAGAAACGCCGTGAAAATATAGTTTCCACACGTGTCTTTCGCAAATAATTTTCCACTACCGGTTGCCTACGCCTGTCGTAGAGTCCATTTGCATATGATATAACTTAAGATTAGAACAGGCACAACACTCAGTCCCCGGCCGTTAATCTATCAATGTGAAAGGATAAATCCAAATTTCGCCTATGATACATTTTTAAGCCATGTCGGGAATCGAACCAGGGACCTTTAACCTAGTAGGCAGACACGATACAGACTGAGTTAAGGTGTCGGTTTTTATAAGTTTATGCATATAAATATCACTTGAAACTTGAGGTATGGTTTGCAATTATAAATTTGTTAGTTTATGTTATATGTTCAGTGTTTTAAAACCTTTTACAACTCCCGAAAAATAAGTTTACTCTCCTCTTTTCTTAATTGCAAACTTAGTGCACGTCAGCTCACTGAAAACGTATGTTACAGATCATCTGGTTCACAGCCCTGTTCCCCTACGTGGTGTTGCTCGTCCTATTAGGGAGGGCGACTACTCTCAGTGGAGCAGATCAGGGCCTCATGTATTACATCACCCCTCGCTGGGAGGAGCTGCTGGGACCTGGCCCTTGGATAGATGGGGCCACGCAGATCTTCTTTGCTTATAGCATTGGCACTGGAGCCTTGCCAGCACTTGGTTCCTACAACAAGTTCCACCATAACTGCTACAAGTGAGTAGTTTTGTATCACTCAGATAAAGGAAATATTTGTTCAACTATGAGCTGGAGTTAAAGACCCAAGCTGGAAATATACTGTGAGTTAAAAATGATTTTATTTCCAATGATGCTAACAGGTTACAGTCTCACTTTTTTGTTTGTGGTACTAGCCAATTTTTTTTTATAGGTGAGCTCTACGATCTTCATTAAACGCGAAATTTTTAAGGTCATGGAAGGTGGTATACTAGAGTTCAGGAACAAAGCCCTTTCTTATACATCCAGAATTGTGAATTTCTTTATTATTTTTATCCTAAAAGCCACATGGATTCAAATTTTTAAGTCTCAGAATCAAATTTTTTTTAAGTGAGCTTAAAATTTTAACCTGATAACGGGAATTATTATTATTATTATTATTATTATTATTATTATTATTATTATTAGCACCACGTCTTACTACCCGTTCGGGTTATACGCACTTACGCTAATGTGTAATGTTAGAGTGATTGTGAGATGAAATGGAGGACCTACAGTTTAACGTGGAATCCGAACCACGGTGAAGGCCTGGCATTCCCCACATTCACAAGATGTCTTGTCAGAGGTGAAGGAAGGGTTTGGTAATCAGATAAATCTTTGCTGGGACCGAGGATTGAACCCCGGCCGCCAGCATAGAAGTCTGACATCCTACCCCTAGACCGCCAGGTCACGGGAATTGAATCCAACACACTTTACTCACACGCTAATGACATGCTACTGAGCTTTTAAGGATCACCATGTGCTTAGGATGGCTATTTATTAAAAAATTAAAGCTAGATTAGTGTATGTGTAAGAGTTCCAACTGCTTAAGACTTTTATTGATATTTGTTCAAGTGCCTAATAATTTCGATGAATGAACGAGTGAATTATGTAGGCCTACTGTGTTTTTAACTATACTAAGGATGCTATGTCTGAACTGCACAACATATAAGTAAAGTGCATTTAGACTACGTTGACACTATTCACGCACTTGTAACATAAAACATATTTTTTCTATTAATTACGTGGATATATTTTTATCTAGATAAATTAGAAAATAAATGCCAAATCAGCCTCGATTGAGTCCAAGGTGAAATAGCATGAATGTAAAGTTAAGTTTAGGTGTTAGGCGTTCGCACCTCACTCACGGGTTTTAAATGAGCTTATCGCAGCATTCTGGCAGTGAAGTACGTAGTTCTTAAAAAAAATAAGAGCGAGTTTACACCAGGACTTGAGAGGGCACTCTATGAATTGTTTTGTTGTTGTTGCAGTGACGCTCTGATCACGTGCGTGGTGAACACACTGACGAGTCTCCTGGCGGGATGCGTCACCTTCTCCATCTTGGGTCACATCGCCCAGGAACAGGGCGCCGAGGTGGCCGACGTCGTGAAGAGCGGACCTGGGTTGGTGTTCCTAACCTACCCCGAGGTGGTACTCACATTGCCCGGGGCTCCCGCGTGGTCCGCTATCTTCTTCGTCATGCTCGTGGTAAGCTACTACAATCGCTTAACTATGGATTCACACATTCACAGTCAAACAAGAACCGAACAGAAATGGGGTCACATGACAAACTCTAAACTTATCACAATATTGCCGCCTCATCAGCGCCAGCTGTTCTGCTATAGCTCCAACACATCCCTATTTAGTCCGCTCTGCCTGAGATCTTCAGCACGAGAAACCCGATCATCTCAAATCAGTGCGCATGAGCATATGAAAGCGCATGCGCCGTAGAGATAGAAGCAAGCAGACAGATTTTTTGTCTTTTGTGAGGAGATTTGAATCAATGTATCGGATTGTGCCCCGACACAGCATTATAATTTAACAGCATCCATAGTGACAATGATCTAAAATATATGTTTATCCACTAGAAAATAAAACGTGTTGATAATAAGCTGTTTTAAGTTTGCATTGCAACGCATCATGGGTCAACATACAGCATGTGAATTGTTGCTTCACTCAGGATGGTTCTGCTTTCTATTTTCAGCGAAAGTATGAATTAAATTTTACACTGAGATTTACCGGTTTATTTACGCATGCGTGTATATTTGTTTAAATAATAAGATCCACAAATAAACATAGACATAAGTAGCTTAGCAAGAAACAGAGTGTAAATTAGAATACAGAGCATTTTTATTTTTTAGGAATTTATGCTAAGATATATACTAGAATAATATACTCCAAAGAAAACTCATTATAATCAAAACTGTATGAATATTGCTCTATGCTAGGAAGTGATACCAAGAATAACTAAAAGATGAAAAAAACGTATAGCTCGGAAGGGAGGGAGGTAATATTAGTAAAGATTAGTAAAAAAAAATCTAACTATAATTGAATATAGTTAAAACAAGACTTCGCTACTGAAATAATAATTAATGAATTTGTCTCTGCACTCGGAATTGATACTCAGAATAATCGTAAAAGTGTTCACATTGTGATTTGAAATATTATTTTATCTTATTATAGAGTATAATTTAAAAAAAATCGCATTGTAATTAAAACCGTGTTCTTATTTTTTCTCCGTAAGGGATTGATGCATAGAATGGATCCAAATATTTATTACTCCTTGTAATTGAAAATGTGTTATTTTTTCTGTATCATGATCAACTACATTATTATTACTATTAGCACCGCATCTTACTACCCGTTCGGGTTATACGCACTTACGCTAATGTGTAATGGTAGGGTGATTGTGAGATGAAATGGAGGACCAACAGTTTAACGTGTGCTCCGAACTACGGTGGAGGCCTGGCATTCCACACATTCACAAGTTGTGATTAATAAACGTCTTGTCAGAGGTGAAGGAAGGTTTTGGCAATCAGATAAATCCATGCCCAGACCGAAGATTGAACCCCGAACCCCCAGCACAGAAGTTCAACACCTTCCCCTAGACCAGCCGATCACCCAAGGATCAACTACAGAACAATAATTGCATTTATAGATACTATATGTATGTTTTTTTTTATAATGGGGCTGTAAAGACTATGGTTATAGTAGATAAGCTAAAGAGGAGGAAATAGTGTCTGCGGAACAATTAAATGAAGGAATATAGATATTGCATTTTGTTCTTTCATTGTGTATACTTCTAATGCCCTCTAATGTTTGCCTGTGTTTTCACAGATCTTGGGGATCGACAGCGAGTTCTGTATCGTGGAATCGTTTGTGACCGGTATGGTGGACTACTGGCCGGAAGTGCTGCGTCCCCACAGGAAAAAGTTCACCCTGGGCATCTGTATGCTCATGTTGGCCCTTGGTATCCCCATGGTCACACATGCAAGTACTTTACTACCCGCCTAAATGTAGATACCGTACAGTTCGCTTCAGTGTCCGAGTGGTATGAGGGGTCACTCTCATGTTAAGGCTAGTCTGCTGATGATGGGAATATTGGTGTTCGAATCCAAGTCGGGTCTTTTGAGAGTAATATTTGCTAAATGATTTTACACTCTCATTTCACTCAAATGCGGATATATTACCTTTAAAATGCTTACTTTATCATCCCTTTCCATTAGAGTAATTATCAAAAATGCGTATTAAATGATTTTACACTCTCATTTCACTCAAATGCAGATATATTACCTTTAAAATGCTTACTTTATCATCTCTTCCCATTAGAGTAATTATCAAAAATGCGTATAACCTGGACAGGTAGTAAGACATAGTCATGATAGAAAGATAATATCTCACACTTATGCCAAAATTGACGGATACGCTAAGAGGGTGTGTTAAAGAACAAGTTAAACGGTTTTAATAGCTATAAGATGTTTACAAATACACAATATAAAATAGGAAAATTGAGTCCAGATAGGATTGGTTATTAATTTTTGACGTCAAGTTATTTGAAACTATATTTAAAATTCTAGACTTAAACCCCTTTGTTTTATTCAATAAACTTATACATTTTAAATTAACTTTTTATTTCTCAATTATACTAATAAATTAATCTACTAAACATTTTTTTTTGTTGTCATTTATTTTTAGTCTTCCTCTGAGATCGAAGGTATTGAACTCGCCTTGCACTGGGTCACCCCTAACAGTAGGCTCCTCTCTCCACTCTAACTTGTGTGTCTAAGGTTTAGATTCAAATCCCAGATGGATGCGATAGGAATGGTTTTACACAAGTGACTTATCACTTGGTTTTCCAATCCACTCTCCACGTTCTTGGTGTTAAAAAAACTTCATGGTGACATCCAACAATCGGCTCATACCGACCCAGTTGCTGCCGTCTGTTGACAAAGATAGTGCCAAATTCTACGGATAGAGAGTGTCATGGAGTCAGCACAACGAACCTTCCGGCTGTTAATCTCAGTTATATAGACCGAAGCCGCTACTTATTCATTCAAGTAGCTCTTCATTTGTCCTCACGGGACTGAGTCGGCTCCGTTTCAAAGCCACTGGAAGCGCTAGGGTTTAAACCTCGGAACTCGGGATCTGTAGCGAGGAACTTTCACCATTAGACTACAGAGGCGTAAAATGTACCCATAAAAATAGAGGAACTCCAATGATTCAACAGTGAATTACATTATTCCGACATATTTTCAATTTATTTTAAATAAATGTATAAAACACCAAGGATGTTCCCGAAAATTTCAAAACTATTCAAAGGGAAAGCAACAACTTCAGAAAACCACAAACATTTTTCTAGTTTTGCTAAATATTTTTAAAAAAATAAAAGCTTTTACTTTGAGGATTATCACATAAAAATAAACATATTTTTAATAATGACGCAGTGATCTATATATGATTTAAGTTAATCAGCAAATGTAATAAGGACGCTATTAAGAAAGTGTCCACGATGTCATAAAGAAGTGGTTGAGGTTTGTATGAAAAGGTAGTGAACTGTATGCAGATTTACGCAAATATATCCAAACTTCTGAACTTACGCTTGTGTTTACTATAAACCCTGTGACTCGGATAAGCAATACGTTTGTCTGAGTTTTTTTCTTTTTTGCTTGGTTACGATTCTTTCTTTAGTAAATTTCTGGGTATTAAAACAAACCACATAATTCGTCTGTGTTTTCTCAGGGCGGGGCGTACGTGTTCCAACTGATGGACTTCTACTCAGCCAGCGGTATGTCCTTGCTGTGGGTCTGTTTCTTCCAGACCATCGCGATCTCTTGGATCTTCGGCGCCAACAAGTTCATCGAGTGCGTGCATCAGATGATGGGGATTCGTCCTAACAGGTTCTGGTACGTCTGCTGGGTATTCTTCGCTCCAGCTGTCATGGTGGTAAGTTCACCAACACGTTCACTAACCATGTATTATGAGGTATTAAATACTAGCGTGGTGAATAGGAGGCATTCCATATTTTCCCCTGGGATCCACGATGGAAAATTACAATGGGGATTAAAAAAATAGCCCTTGGTGAGGCTTACTTACTCTATGGCACTATAAATCCGAAAGTTAATTGCCGCACTTAAAAAGTACGCCACATATCCCTATCTTGAACTAGTTCTATCCAGCCCATCTCATTACACCCCATCTCTTTCAAGTCCATCCTAGTACTATCTTCCCATCTGTGTCTAGGTCTTCCCAATGATATCTTTCCAGTCAATACCCTGAACACGGTTCTAGATTCTCCCATTCACGCTGCATGTCCTACACACCGTAATCTACGAAATTTGATTATCCTAACATTGTCTTGTGTCAATATCGAACCATGGTTTAAAATGTCAGAATCCGGCAGACCACCTGAGCGGCCACCCACCATGATAATTTATACTTATGGCGATCCGACAGTCAGTGCAAATAGGGAGAAATTCAGAAGATGAACTTCAGTTTCAAATTTAACTTGATTTAAAACCAATCATTTTAGAAACCGACAACAAAAAATCAGTTAGTTCAATACATTACTAAACTGTTTTTTATTTTATTTAAGTGCAACAGTGTTTCTTACTCTATATTAGGAGTCTTTAACCTTTTTTTCGGTGTCATTTATCCCTATGGCAGTCTGGTGAATACAATGGACCCCTCCTCAGAATAGTATTTTTAAATACACGAAATAAATTGCTTAGGATTAAAAAGAAAAACAATTATATTGAAATCAAGTTATCAAAATAATAAAAAATAGATGTGTTATGGTAGTGTATGTATCATATAAGTATACGTCTTTATAAACGAATCAAATAACAAAATAAAACATTCAAAATATAGAAAAGCTAAAGTTATTTTTAAATAAATATTAGTGTGAAGGCCATTGTTCCCACAAGTTAGCGTACCCCTTAGGGGTCCATGGATTCAGGATTAAGAACCCCTTCTCTATATACCATTTTTCTTATAGGTAACACTACTACAAACACGTATACGTAGTCATTATTGCTTATTGTACTATGGATACCAAATTATAGTCAAATAAATATCGATGATGGGACGTTGGCACTGAAAGGGCCTAACTCATTCTGACGTTAAGGGCAAGATTACACACGCCCCGAGAGAGCAGAGCGCAAAGCCCAACTGTTATCAACAAGGGCGACTCTGACTCAAGGCCTCTCTCACCTTTGCGAGTGAGTCGCTTTCACCAGGAAGCAGTCGCGTAGCATGAACACACTTGCCTCCAACAAGACTGGTGTCATGGCCTCATTTCATGAGTACATTTTTTAAACATCTCTGGAGGTTTTCCTCTACCACCATAAATGGTAAAACCACTCCAAATAATTGACCTCGATGGTCTTGGGGTAAAGTGCATGGCTCAGAACCCGTTGATCGTGGGCTCAAACCCAGCCGGGAGTTGACGGATATTTCTTGAGCAATAAATATCCGTAGTACAATTTCCTTCGGAGGGGAAGTAAGGTCGTCAGTTCACTGTCGATTGGGACGTAAAATAACCCTGGAATCTACGTGAAAATACCCTTCCCGGCAAAATTGGTAGGGTCTTTCGTTCTCGCTCAAATAAATTCTCGTGTGTTTATATGATCAATCGGTTCAGAAAGTGAACGTTAAATATATAAATTAGATAAAAAAAATCCAAATAGCTGTGAATTTTGTCATAAATAACTTTCATATAAATCTTTGAACGTGTTCGTTCCAGTCGATCTTCGTGTTCTACTGCGTGCGTTATGAGCCCACAAAGTACGGTAAGTCGTACGAGTACCCCTGGTGGGCCGAAACGATGGGGTTCATGATGAGCTTCTCTTCCATGATATGGATACCGGCGTACGCCATCTACTACGTCGTCACTTCCCCAGGATCCCTCAAACAGGTAACGCTCAGTGAGAGAGAGAGTCGGAGTACTGGAATATCTTAACCCCAATACACTATGATCTGTAGTTTACCATCCGCATCTGTTGGTGATAACTTGTACATTTAATCAACACTCGTCCTACTAATTCTATTACATTAAATTATACATTTTAAGGAGATATTAACCCCTTAAATGGACACTGTAATTTAATTAAAAATTCATCTAAAACCATGAAAACTAAACTTAGTACAATACAATCAATCATATATACATTTAATAGAACCAAGATGTGTTGATGCCTGCAATACGCTGCCCTAAAATTAACTCATTGTCACAGAAGTGGGAGAGGGATGAATGAGCACACACTGTCTAGTATTTATAGGGCTAAAAGAGGCAGTGACCCAAATAACGTGTCATCCACATGATAGTCGAATCCGGCTCAAAGTCTGGCCGTGGTACGTCCATTACCACTCACATAAACTCAAACTAAAAATAAAACTCTTTGGCGTCAGCCCGCAATCGAGCCAAACCAACTATGCGACATGTGGTCAGCAAAATGAACGCTCCGGCCATTAATCTCAGTTTTCTAGACCAGAGCTGATACATTTTCATATAAGTAGCTCCACATTCGTCATCAAGAAGCTGAGTTGATCCCGTTCTAGAACCAATGCTTTACAGGAAAATCTGATAAAACGCGGGATCGAACTCAGGACCTCAGGATCTGTAACCAGAAACTCTGACCACTAGACCACAGCAAAATCCTACAAAACCGTGTTGAAATATCACCCGTATTTGGTCATTACAAAGCCATTGTTACAAATAGGTCATGGCTAGTGCGCAAAGTGTTAACAAGTTCTTGATGTATATTCTTGCAGAATCTGTTGAAAGGCTTGCAGCCGAACATCAAATCTCGTGTGAAGATCCCCAAGGGTGAGAAGACGGCGGTGATACCCATGTCTGAGAGCAGTGCAGGTCTTCTCACCAAGAACAACTCGTTCCTGGTGCAGTAACCACGGTACTGGTACTAGAGCCGCAACTAAACGGCGATAAGACGTCGGACCATGACGGCAGATGCGTCCTCTTTCAAGGGAACCTAACGCTCACATCAATTTTGCTCAGCAAGATACTTTCTTTACCATATTATATATATATATAAAGATATATCTGTAAAGATTAAATACCCATATTATTATTAAGTGGTCTGTCTTAACGACAGGTCAATTCCTTTTGTCAGTGAACTTAGACCATTAATGCATCCTGTCCTCTGCCTGCTTTTTTAGCTAGCAGAATTTTCTTCTTTCCTTTAAGTCATTTAATATTTGAATCCTCCTTCATCCTAAGCTGCTGTTTCTCTCAAACTTTATTTCTATAACATCGTGTAGAAGTCAGTTCCTGTCAAGGATTTGTCCGATCCAGTTTGCATATATACATACATAGTATAAACGAGAGATAACTATAAAGATAGATTAAATTTGACATAATGTGGATATCAAACAAATACGTAAAATAAGTATAGTTTTTAATTTTATTATTTATCTTTGAGAGAGTGAGGCATAACTTAGGAAAAATGTGTTTCTCATAATTTAATTCTACGTTAACACAACCAATAGATACATAAGTATCCCCCCTCCCCCTTCTAAAGCTTCTTTGTTGAGTCAGATTAGCAAATTTGGTGAGTCTAACAGGAAACGGTGGTCAATGTAAACAACTAAACTCGAGTATTCATAATTAATAGACCATTTGACGTTGCTTCCCTCGAAAGAAGACTATCTCAAGTTAGTAGTAAACAAAGTTACTAGACTTATTCGATTTTAAGCATTAGAGTTATTTCACCGCCAATAAAGTCTTTAGAGTTTTAAATCAACTGATAGATAGTTGTTCAGTATATAAATAAAAAATACGGGGGTGAATTATATGGACTTACTAGAGGTTAATTATTTATTATAATAGATTCGTACATTTTTTTCAAGTTATTATTAGATTATTACTGTTTCGAATTTAATTTAAAATAATTGTTCGTAATTATTTTAATCATGATGTGTTATCGGCCAAAATTAATATAAAAGTATAAGTATTATTTATAATTTAATTTTGAAAAGAATAATAAGTTTATTCATTTGAAAGTATTACAAGAAAATGACCAACCTAAACACGTGTCAAACTTGTTACTTTATTTTAAAATCTCCTAAAATACGGTATAGAATTTTGACGCATGCTCCTTAAACTACAAACAACGGGAAGTATCGGTAATAGAATTTTTTTATTTTTGGAATTTGATAAAATATTCAAAATCATTGTTGATATACACTAAAGTTTACATTAAATAAATGTACGTAAAGAGTACAACGAAAATGTCAAATATACATACATTTTGAAAAAGTAATGTTTTGATAAGTTATTTTAAATTTACATTAAAACGATGCAATGTGGATTAATAAAAACATAAATAAATTGTAGAAAATTCGGTGTTGTCATGATGACATAAAATAAACAATTCGATCCATGAAGCCAAGGAGGATTACAATATTGTTGGCTTACAGATCAAAACTGAACATAAGTAAATATTTGTATATGTGCTATGGGCAAAGTTCGAACTTGGATACAGTCGTTACTATCCAGATAATGTTTAAATTATCCAAAATACGTGGATAATGTTAAATAAGAAGTGATTAAATAATGTTTATCAAAGTTTATCCGGTTAATATTGACATTATTCACGCGCACTTGAATAATATCAGAATGTCATGATTGACGTTAGGTTAGTTAGGTTAGGTGTGGTTAAGTTAAGTTAGGCTAGGTTATATTAGGTGATTTTAGGCTATTTTTGTTTAGTTAAGGTTGGTGGAAAATAAAGAATCCAAATGAGACATTTTGAATATTAGTGCACTGCTATGATTCAATTTCAGAGATCAAAAAGATGTTTCAAAATATAATCCGTATTCACACGTGATTAGTTTTACAAATATTATTCAACGTTATCCAAGTATTGCTGGCTAATGTCGAGGTTATCTGGATAAGGTCGAAAATGAGATAAATTACTTTCTATTTCTGACTTTATCAACTGCTACTTTGATAATGTTGACATCTCCCGGCTAATCTCGATACTATCCAGATTTTGCACACTACCACTAACATATGCACTTAAACAAGCTCATTGAATTATATTACATCATATAATCACGTTAAGATTCATTTAACAACTTAATGTATTATTTTTATTTATTTAAAATTTATATAATGATTGCCCAAATGTTTCACAGATGTGACTCATTGAATTAAATTAAATGATATTAAAATAAAAATATGCAATTAACGTTGAAATGTTTAATTATGAACAGTTAAAAAATGAGATGCATGTAAGTTAAGTAAATTTCTATATAATATTCTTTTGATAATACATTTTATTTTGTACAAATAAATACATTTTTTAAGCACTACATTCATTTAATTTCCAGTAAAGTAAGTTAATGTTTCCTTATGAATAGGTTAGCTCTTATTTTATCCCTATTTTTTATTTAAAATTTAAATCATATATAATGATTGCCCAAATGTTTCCTAGATGTGACTCATTGCATTAAATTAAATGATATAAAAATAAAAATATGCAATTAACGTTGACATGTTTAATTATGAACAGTTACAAAATGGGATGCATGTAAGTTTAGTAAATCTCTATATAATATTCTTTTGATAATACATTTTATAATACCTTGTACAAATAAATACATTTTTTAACCACTACATTAATTTAATTTCCAGTAAAGTAAGTTAATGTTTCCTTATGAATAGGTTAGCTCTTATTTTATCCCTATTTTTTTTTTAAAAGAGCTCTTTCGATGACTTACGTCATTTTAAGTACGCATAATGTTTTAGTAACGTTTACAATTGAATAGAAAATATTTAAATTACTAATTGATGGAATGATTTTAAAACTAAAAATCACTTTGATAAATTAATTGAGTCTCATAAAAAAATATTTACTTCGTCAAAAAGTTTTCAAATCTTATTAAGCCAAAAGTTGGATCCAAATAATTACTAACAAGACTAGCTGTTATAAGGAAAATATGTTTAGGAGATTTGATTAAGAATAGGTGATTATTTTAATTTTTCTTATTAAAAGTTTGTCCAAGTCTAGTTATTATATACATATGGTTTGTTTATTTTTTTTCTTTATACTTGAAATAATCTGTGGGGCTTAGTTCACTTTTATTAGCTTATAAGAAGTTTTGTTTGTAAATGAATACATTTATGTTGCAAAGTAGAATTAATGAATAATGAACTGTATTAAAAATAGTATTGATGTATAAAAACGCAGAAAACGTTATTATATGTTGACGTAAAATAAACAAATACAATTTTCTTTAAAGTCAGAGGTGGAATAGTTGGGCCTAATAGTTGAAATTTAACTAGTTATAAATAAGCTGTATATTTACAGAGTAATGAATGTAAATTTTTAGAGTGTTGTTAGTACCAAGTTCATTTTTTAGAAATATTATTAATTTGCTTATAGTTGACAGATTTTTAATAAAATAAATAAATTATGAAATTTATAAATATCATAGAGACACTAAATATGCTTGACAGTATAGTTGTAGCAAATTAATTTATCATTAAAACTTAACAAGTGTTTGAATCAGTGAAGCATTAAACAAATTTTAATCCATTTTATATTTTCTTGGAGTTTAGAATTTATTATTAATTTTCACAATGCTTTGAATAGATTTTTTGATGTAAGTTACCAGATATTTAAATTAATGAAAATATTATAAAATGTAAACTCTACAAATAGTTAAAAAAATATTAACTTTGATAAGCGTTAAAACGATACGATGTTGAATAGTACAGATTGATAATTTTTTTTAATGCGAGGGTAATTACAAATGCTAAATTATAAATAAAGGTATTTTATTAACATGTTGAATTTTCCAGTTTAATTAATTGTTCTGATAATATAATACACATAAAATATTCCCTTCTAGTGTGTTAAAATATATATCTAATGGTAAATAAAACATTATTTCAGTTAGGAATAGTAGTGGTTATTCCTTAGAACCTTAGTGGCGATCAATTTTAGGAATATATCACGTCAAAATATTTGTTTGTTTTTGGAAGGAATATATAAAAACAATATTAATATATAGTTAAATTATTTCAATTGATATAAATCAAATATTTTACCCTATAAAATACTCATATCTGTTTGTGGCCTGATATAAAAACTAAAAGAATTCAAATTTATTACGACTTAAGTTATAGATTTAAAAAATAGACTATTGTGCCAGTAATACATAAAATTCCAAATTATCTTTGACACAGAAGGAATTGATCGCGAATAAAGTAAATTGAGATGTTTTAGACTAGAATTAAAAATTTATATATAAAAATAC
>CABFOV010003707.1:28655-41485 GCA_902141375.1 Timema poppense | reverse complement strand
TATTAAAGGGTTTATTTGATGAGAAAGTGTGTGGACATTGGTGCAGCAGCTAATAAAGAGCGACAAGCCTATGTTATAAATTAGAATAGATGGCTGTACTCATCACTACTCGGTAGAAGTAGGTTCAGCTGTATATTTTACATTTCCACTTACTAGAGCTAAATGTCTTTCCTATTAACTAGGCCTACAATATTTTAAAGGCTAGTTTTATTGATACATTTTAATTTAGGATGATTAATGTTGACCGTGTGTATTAATATGACTTAATAATGATTAATGAGGCTATCCAGGCATAATTTTTTCTCATTTTTTTTCGGATTAAATATTAGTTTTTTACGGCTTGATAGTGAAACGACAACACACAGATTTTATTTTAATGGTTCACAAAATACGTTTTGCTGATTCTTTTATTCGAAAAAATTAAAATACTTTTTGTGAATAGTTAGTTATTTTTAAAGACGTATCCGGATTAAAATGACTATCAAGAATTTTTTTTTGACTAGAATATATTTACTTTGGATCATCTTAAATTAAGCAGTAAAAGTTATTCTGAAATTATATGTTTTAAAAACGTTTAATAATGTTTCCAAAATTACATAACTTTTGTGGATCTATAAGAATTTCCTAAGGTTTTCAGCCTTATGTAACAAATTCTCTTACTTTTCATTGTTTTACAAAATTGTAGATACAGTTTCAATTCAATCTCCCATTGCTACTCATTAATGAGTGGTTTATTTCTTCAATAATCTATTATTTAGTTTATTAGTAATTCTTACATATCAATGTTTTCCATTAGGATCAATTTGGGAGTATATATTTTAAATGAGATCATGCAACTATTTGCGATTAAATTTGTTACAAATCTTTGTAATTTATTACTGGGTCTTTTGTTTGAAAGTGGATTATATACTACTCGCCAAATTTTGAAAATTTAGTGAAAATTTTCATTGATGCTTTAAATTAAATTTGCAACTGTTTGTATTAATATTTGTTCCATTAGCCAAATTTGATTATGAACGTGAATGGACCTAAGCAAACTGCTTATCACATATATTTCAATGCTTTACTTTAGTATCTAATTAATTATATTCTATTATATCTAAACACTTCACATTTTTTAATTATATTGTAGTTAATCGTTTTGATCTATATCGTTAAAAGTATTATAGTTTTTTTAAATGTTGTGACCAGTGTAAAGTTTTGTATCGCAATTCATAATGAAATTAATATGATAATGCGTATACACATTTAATAAAAATTTGATATAAAATAAAATATTACCTTACATATGTTTAACAAAAACCTCCTATCAAACCAATGTTGAATAAACGGACAGCTAATAAAACCATGTATAAATGTTTTCACAATACATTGTCAAACATAATTTCAAAAATATTATAAACATCTACAATTTCTACAATGATAATATTTTTTTTAAATATTTATATATTGTTTTATTTGAGTATTGGTGATACTAAATTTGATTTCATTTAATGAAATAATATTAGAGTATATATGATTTTGTATCCGAGTTAATATTTTCTCTACTTGTTGAAATGTGTTAGAAGCACAAAGACCACACATATTTAATTATTTATAACGTTACATTTTTAAATGTGTATGTGCCTAGAACATATATATATGGTGTTTTGAGACTCAATTTTAAAATATGTAAACAATAGATTATGAAAACACTACGATATTTGTCGCATGTAAAATATTGTTGATATCTTCAAAAGACAACCACTAAGCTTAAACCTAGAAATAAAATATACATTATTAGTTAGTATTGAAAAGTTTTAGTATTAATGGTTAACCCCATGATTTATACGGTGATATGAAAGCAGGTTTATGTGTGTAAATTAACATAATAGGGACAAATACATATTTTATATCCATTCCTCTAAGTGTTGATTACTAAAACTATTTGATTAAAATTCAAATTTGTAATTTTAACAATAAAAAAGTATTTAATACCAACTTATTATTTTTGTCTACCTTTTGGAAAATCTACATTGTTGATATTTTTGTTGCAGTTTTTTCAGTCAGATAAAACTGACTATAGGATAATTAAGGTCAGATAAGAAAAAAATAAAATCTCATCTGAATCCCCCTTCTCAGAGCAGATCAAGCTGGTCGTACTCAAAATCTTGTGATTGGGTTTATAGATCGTCACGTGATTTATTTTTTGTACTTAGCTTGTTTTTAAACCTGTCTTAGTAAAATAAAACCTTCAATTTGAGCAATTACGTAAAACAGACATACTCTGCAAGATAGTTTCTATTAGTGATTTGATGGCTAGTCCCAAAACATCGTTTATGCCAGAAACATTAGCTCACATTGTTGTAAAGGATCTGAGAGAAAATGGTGTACATTCACCATCAAATGCTGTTTTATATTAATACTATTTGAAATATTGGAGTGTCTCCCCCTCCCCTCCTGGCCCCCCACCCCTATTTTTGTTTATTTGCTTAAGTTCATCTGCTTTCAGTTTCATATCACTACCAATGTTGTTTGGTAATTTGTTTTTCAGGTTTGGTAGCGTGAAAACTATCATATCACATTAAGATTAGATATTTATTTTTATCCTGGATGCTTGAAATAACTATAATGTATCCTATTTTATGCATAGTACGAAAACAAGTGCCACCATTTTGGCCCAACAGAAAATATGTGGTCAAAGTGGGAATGTGTAGTGTGTTAAATAATAGTACATTATGATAATAAATATATTATATTATTAGACTTACTACTAGTTGGATGTGTTCCTAATGGGCTCTGACCAATATTTAGCGACTTATGTTCTACAGGAGAATTAAAAATAGCCATCTGTTTTAGTTTGTTTGTTTGGAAATGAAAGAAAAAATTGTTTCCATTACTTTAATAGTTTTAGTATTTTTCTGTGGTCTTGTAGTCTATATAGTAAAACAATGTCGATTTCATGTCAAATATATTTTGTAGCTTAATAATTGCAATAACACGAAAACAATTGAAAGAATAGATCCGAAACAGATTGTATTTTTTTCAATCTACTTCACGGTTTATTTAACAACAAAATAATTGAATCTGAGTAAAATCAACACGGTTATACTATCCTTTTCTAATTTAATAAAATGGTTTTAAAATTGTGAAATTGTATTTATATTAAAAAAAAAGGTTCAAATGTTTTTTAATGTTAATTTAAAAGTTTTTATTACTTCAATACTTTAAAAATTGGTTAAGTAAGTACACCATGCATGGTCATGATTTCAGGTGATTTTCATATCAAAATCTTCTATAATTGATTTAATTGGGTATTCTACATGCCATTTGAAGATAAATACATATAATAGTAAGTTTATCACTTTTTACAGAATTTATTTGATCTATTTTAGCGAAGAGTTTTGTTTTACCAAATGAATAGGGGTGCAATACACTGTAAGAAATTTGTTGGTAAACAGATAAAAAAAACATTATGTCTATTAAAGGGTGCCAAAAATGTTGCCTAAAGAACCGAATTCATTCATTTGGAACGGAAAGTGTGATATGTTGTACCTTGGCAAATCTGTTTTAGTGTTTTTGATCTATTTGTGTAATGATATGATTAAATGTTGTACCTTGTAAAATTAATGTATATTTCAAAAAATGTACATCCATTTTCTTTAAATGAAAGTATAAACTGGCAAAATTTAGTTTGTTTAAGAAAATTTCAGGTTATTTCAAGACATTTTGCAATATATGATTAATTAAAATGGTGTGTGAGTTCACTTTTTCAATTCGAGGAAAAATCAAATATAATATACCAAATATTTCGGAATGAGAATCAAAGTTCGAATATTTTTTGTTAATAGTTTTATGATGGAAAACATACAACCTATATTTATACAACTCTAGACACAAATAATTGTAATTTATAAAATGTTTTATAACAAATTTGTTCAAAATGTTAAGTCCTAAGCTGATGAACCAAGCTATTTTTTTTATCCCGCAGTTTGTAATTAAATTATTTTAGATTTTCTTTTCATACAAACAATAATTCTTAACATACATGAGTACAGAATGGCAATATTTGAACATAAATTTCAATATATACTTTATGGTGAAACTTTACTGTCAAAGCCAGATTTGTTATTTCCTAAGTGAAGTTTAAGCTGTAGCTTTTCGAAGCAAAGTTGATGTTTTAGAAGCTTTGCACACCCCTAATTAAGACGGGAATGTAAGGAACATGAGTCAAGAGCAGTGATTTGCAGCTTTTATATTAAAACATTTTATTTTGCCCAAATAATTTAAATATTGCTCCAGTAGAGATAGAGTTTAATATTATTCACATGATGATATCAGCAGTTGTTTAATATCTGTCAAGGGTGTCCAAGAATTTAATAATAACTTTTAAAAGTTTCTCATCTAATGCCGCTATGCCTGTGAAAGATATTCAACAATAGTTGTTGATTTCATCATGTGTAGAAAACTAAGTGAAATGTTTACACTAGAGCAATATTGAATTTATTTTGGCAAAAAAAGAAGAAAGGTTTTACTATAAAAACTTCAAGAACCCTGTCCGTAACTCGCGTTTCCTACATCTTCACCTGAATACTTATCTTATTGTTGAATACAAATACATTATTTCCCATAATGTGATACAATAAAGTGAATGGATAATTTGTTTCGAATAAGTTTCATGATATACCTACTTAAAAATGTGGAATGTTTGGCGAAATAAAATCTGGCAATAAACCGTTATTAGTGATTGAAATAAAATCTGGCAATAGTCCGTTATTAGTGATAAGGACTAGAGTTTATGACACTTTTACTGGACCTGGACAGTTAGAATGGGGAAAATGTATTATCTTTATGAATTAAAGACAATATTTAAATATATATGGATGTATGTCCCTTTTAAAAAAATGAGACTATACCAAATTATTATACTATATGCGCGCAGCCTTTGTATTATTATTTGGCGCTAACTATAATAATGCCATTACAATATTAACTATGGCAAAGTTTGATGTAAATAAGTAAATAATTTATTATTAACCTTATAATGTGAATAAATTATAGTTTTCGTTTTATATATAAATCTTTACTAAAAATTTGACGTTATAAAACAAATTGCACGAACAACATAAATACACTTCCTTCGTTAGTTATATATCCAGTGTGGAGCAAAAGTCAATTTCCCTTAAATAATAAGAGAATGGGGAACTGACGTTTGCACCACATTGAAATAATAATAAAAATAATAATATTTCTAGCAATTGTTTAAATTGGTGATATTTTCACTATGGTTTGTAAGCAATTTAAAATTCAACCCATAATGATTGCTATACATTGGTCTTATTTGCGTTACCGGAATGGTTATTTTAGGTGGACCCTTGCTTTTCAGATAGTATACAAATTCAATATTCACTGATATTTGGAAAATCTATTTAATATAATATATTTGTTACTACTCTAAGTAAATGAGGGAAAAGAAGGGTTGCTCTCAACACAACTTAAGGTGATATGGAAAGTAGCGCGAAAAATGATAACGTAGTTTTGGAGGTTTTTTGGAAAAAATAAATAAGTTGATAAAATTAGTTTAATTTTGTAAATATTATAATATTAATGGGTCTTGAATAATTGTCATAAAATATGCCAGATTTTACTACAAACTTTTCAAATAAAATAAAATGTCCTTGTCAAATCAAACGATGCTCATGGCATAAATTAAAAGAGTGTTGTAATTGCTTTGGGTAGAAAACTAAACTCGGTATATCTTCTGAAGTAATGTTTAATTTACTTTGGCCAAATTAATTTTTTTTTCATAAAAAACTGAGAAAATATGAAGATTAGCTCGCATTCCCTTTAACCTCACCACCTTCAAAACTATTTATAAAAATTATTGGTCAGGAATATTTGCCAGATTTCATTTCCCTGAAAGTTAAAATAAAAAAATGATATTTTCTGAGCGACATTTTTCCCGAATCATTGTTGTGTGTTGTACTTTAAATAATGTACAATATTGTTTTGTTCTTGTTAAATTTAGGTGAAAATCAAGTGCTTGAAAGTAAATGTTTTAATACGTATACTATTTTGTTGCAATATTTTATAAATGTATATTTCCAACAAAACGTTGTTATAAACTATATGATATAACGATGAAATAAATAAAGTGTTAACACACCATATTTTTAGCTACGAGTAGTTATTAGAATTATATTAATAACAGTAAGTTTGTAATGAGCTGCATGTCTTATAATTTAAATAGACTACCTGTGGTAGAATGTATTGTTTGTATTGATGTGCTTTTTTTAAAAATAAAATGATAAGTCATGAACATTTTTTGTGTGTAAAAGAAAATTAAAAATTATAATTTAATAAATTTTCAATACTCCATGAACTATGGTTTTAATTTTTACAATTTATATTGAGTTTAAAAAATTGTGGACGGTAGTGGATTTAAAATTAAATATTAAGTTTCGTTTTATTTTCTACAAACTTGCAGTCATATGGCAGATACCTCTTTTAACCATAATCTAAAGCGCATTGCAAGGTCTCATGATTGTCTAACAGATGACAGCACTAACTCAATAAGAGTTAAAATTTAACTTTCCACCTGTTCCCCCGTACCCGTAGTTTATTTATTTTGTTAATTATTAGTGTAACAACATGGCTACTAACGGTGATGAAGAAGGTAATTTAGAGAATATGCAACAGAACTAACGTAAAGAGGTTATGATAAAACCACAGTGATGCCACATGTGAAAATATCCTCTGGTTTATCCAGACGAGATCTGAACCTAGACCTTCCCGTAATTGGCAATTCAGTCTACTACGAGACTGACACCTTACCGCGTGTGAACATAAGGGTGGGGAAGACTTAGGGACGTATTCAAGAACACAATTAATAGCCGTTTCACACCAAGACACTATCGCCCGGCAGCAATCACTGGCCGACTATCACTCTGTTGATCTAAAGGGGATAGAATGGGGGTTTCATACGTAACAAGAAAGTTGCCCAGTCCGAAAACAGTCACTCAGAGGTTGCCCACTATTGTGGATTTGTGGTGTAGTTTTTACTCAGGATGATTGACACCCATTCGGTTACCGCTTGGTAAATCACGTGTTTATATAGTTTCCTTCACACATAACAACAATTGTCGGCCGGTCTCTCGTATGTTGCCAACCCCCAAAGCTACCTTTTGAATTTTTGTTCTTGATACGGAAGGCTATCTTTTTATATTTGGTTATCTGGTTATCAACTGTTTGAATGTTTTCATCTGCGGTTCGATCCCCAATCTGTGAAGCAGTGGGTCTGGAAAGGGGTCAGTCAATTCAGCCTTGTGAAGACAAATGAGGAGCCAATAGAATCAAAAAGTAGCATCTCCGGTCTAGAGAGCCGAGATTAACGGGAATAAGGTTTGCTGTGCCAACCACATGACACCACAAATATGCAGATGTTGGCATTATCTTCACCAACAGATGGAGGCCACTTTGTTGGTATGGCTCGATTGAGGGTTGATGCCTTTTTTTTTAAAGACAAATCTGGTGTAGGTGTTATAAGAGAAACCATTTTCCAGCTGTTCACTAATATACGGATGTTTATAAAATATTCACACCCGTCTTGTCTTCTGATTTTCATAAAGAGCCAGAGAAAAATAACCTTGTCCTCGAAATCCATCACAACTGATCATTTGTTTCGTGTAATTTGGTTGGGTTGGTACTAAATTTTTGGTAGCTGTTGAAGCTGTCGGTGGTTGTCTGCTAATTAAACAGAGCGATAGTCTGCTAGCGATTGTTGCCTCGTGTGAAACGGATCAGTGGACGCTTAGTGTTAGTGTACCCCCAGTGAACGCTTAGTGTTAGTGTACCCTCAGTGGACGCTTAGTGTTAGTGTACCCTCAGTAGAGTTGGTTTGCTTGCGTCATCGTAGGATAGAAAGTAGGCCGTGAGTGCGATCGGAACTTTACTAACACACCACTTAGCATCCACTCACACAGAGTGGTGCTCTTGCATACGACCCTTCGAGATTATGTGAGGAGGGTAACTTAAAGGAAATGCACTTGAACCAGCGGAGAGAGGTAATGTGAAAAATTTCTCGATAAAAAGCCTCTCCACTACACACGGTCATAATTATATTAGGGGTCTTACGGTTTGGATCTCTTGAACAACGCTTAGTATATCGATAGTGTTAATGTCTACTTAGCCTGCTCCGGTGGTCGAATGTTCTAAGGCAGGGGTGGGAAAACTACAACCCACCAGTGTGCTTAATTATGCCCCACGGGATGAATAATTAAAATGTGTTGTGAAGCATGGTTTTTTAACCACAGCAAAACTGTAATTTTTATAAAACGATGCCAAAATCAACTTTTTTCAACTTGTTAAATCTCGTCCAATAATATTTGGTGATGTTTGCATCCTTATATTCATGCGATCAATAGTTTTCAGCCATGAGACTTTAAAAAAGTGATCTTAGACGCCAACTTACAGATGGCCATTTGTTTTCTCTCTTGATAATTACCTCCTCACAGTTTCATTCATCTCACACCCCGTCATATAACTCTTCTGAACAAACTTAAAAACATACTAAGCCACTGATATATTTATGATTGTTATACATTCTCAATGTATTTAAACTTGATTGTCAATTTATTAGGTGTGCTTATAATTATTTTAAATTAATTTTGAAGAAAAAGGAATGAATAAAGTCTTTGACCCACAATTATTTTTTTTCATTAGCCCCTTCTGTAGGTAAGTTTGCTATCCCTGGTCTAATGTGTCACTATCGCGATAGACTGGACTGCTGGTGACGGGGAAATCATGGTTAGAATACTGGTTAGGTTGACAGGGTAGTTTTCCCCAATTTGTTTTTCACTCTCCCTACACTCAAATGCAGGTGCACTTCATACTGATTCAGCCTTGCTCATTCCTAACACATTATCGCAGTTAGTAAATATACGAAAAGGTAGTAGGACGTGGTGCTAAAAATAAATAATTACAATACTTATTATGATGGCAGGAGTGTAGCTAGGTTTTCTGTCACCTAGGATCCTTGCGCCCTCCTATACTGCCGGATCTGGGAATATATATATATATATATTTTTTTTTCAAATTTAATCTTCAAAAGATGCTTTTTAAGGCCATCTATGACTTAAAATTCGTATTTTATTTTGACCTTATTAATCGGCACTTAATCATTTTAACCAATATTTTCAGAAATAAAACACACAAATAACATAAAACCTGTATTTATTACATAACTTAATTACAAAAGGAGAAATTAACAATAACATTTTAAGTGTCAACATTTTGTTCATCATTGTTTACATAATCTATCATATTAAATTAAAAATTAAAATAAAAGGGAAAATAATAATTACATCAAAACAATCCAGAGTGTCAAACTTATTTTAAAATCATAAACAAAAATCTTCAAAACTTCACTCTGTGAACTTATTTTTTTTGTAGAAAATGTTTTTATCACACCGTCATAACAAAGTGTAGATGTTCTATTATGTTCAATAGATATGATGCTCAAGTTTGTAAGTCTCTGTTGCCCCATAATGTACTCCCCAAGTAAGTTTTTATCAGTTTTAGTTGAATGAAGCTCCTTTATCCTGAGGCAACATACACTAGAAGCGTGCAACGTTTGAGTACCCCTCTTAAAGCTTATTTTTGTAAATCAGGATCAAGAAGGTCGTTGCAAAGGTAGATTTTATTTTCTTGTCGACTTGTAATGAAGGGTACGTAAAACTTTCCATTTCCTGTAGGAATTCTTCTTCATTAATGTCATCTTTGTACATTTCTACCAGTTCCTTTGCGCTTAAGCTTTGGCTTCTTACGATTTCACCAAAAAACGTTTAATATTTAATAAAAAAGAAGTAATATATTAAAACAATATGAATCAGCTAAGTCGGATAGAATCACATCACACAGCAATATATAGGCCTATTTATTAAAGTTTTATCACAAAATATTTCTTTAAGTTTAAGTAATTGCTTGGTGCACCTAATATTATATTCGGTAAGTATTAAGCTCGTGTCACCGCAATCGCAAGTACATTCTTATAACTCATTGTACAACATGAGATATCTTTTGGAAAAAGTTATTATTTTAGGAACCATTTTATACAAAAATAAACTCTTCGTTACTTATTTGTTTTGACAATCTTGTGAATATCTACAAAATGCATGCATTAATTTAACACAACAATAGTAATTAAAATCGGTTCAGCAGGTATTCCAGGATGAGCGTTAATAGTCAACCCTTTATTTAACCTTCTGTAACAACAGTTTCAATTTATCATTTTAGAGAACATTCTAAATTATAAATAAGTAAGGAGCAGTAATGATTATGGTTAAGACTTAGAAACAAACTTAAGATTAGCATTATAAAAGTGAAAGGATATAATAACTGAAGATATTAATAGAAGGTTAAAAATTACTAAGAGGTTGTAATTGAATATACTTGAATATTGAATTACATGCTCAAGGAGTAATGGGACTGAACAAGATTTAGACTTCGATTCCATATCTAAACACTGATTATTTATCATAGCTTGTTACGTTCCTAACCTTATTTAACATTATTTTTGCAACTTGAAAGACACTACTTTCACGAGTTTGATTTCATTTAACTAATTTTCTTCAGTGTTTGAATTTTAACTGTGTGTTATTCTCAATTTTTGTTCTGATATTATTTTAATATGTTGTACGTGTATAATTTTTTGACTGATGGTCACCATTTGACTTGGTAATTATTGCTATATGCCATTAATATATTTTTAATTTTTCAATTTTATTCCACATATTTTATGATTTGTTGAAAGCACAGCTTCACGTGTTTTTTCAATTTTAAAGTATATTCAATTACAACCTGTTAATAATTTTTATCTTTCTATTAATTTCTTCAGTTATTATATCCTTTCACTTTTATATTGCTAATCTTAAGTTTGTTTCTAAGTCTTAAACATAGCTTCAATTTATTTTTATGAGAAATATTTTATTTTCACAAGCGTAATATGCATAAACAAAAGTTTTTACAATTTGTTCAGAGTGCTCCGGTTAGTCTATTTATTGATACCTTTCAATTTTGTAAAATAATCATAATTTTTAATGGAATGAAAATTAAATGTGTTTTAAGGAAATTACCTTGCTGTGTTTTTAAATTTAGAGATTTTAAATGAATATATATAATATATACATATATATTAAAAAATAAGGCTACAAATTATTAACTGAATTGTAAAGAAAAATACTTTGTGTAAAACATAATTTAAACCCATCTATTAACATTGTTTTACCGATTTTCCACAGAATTTTTTTTTAATTTCCTTATTCTAACATAAAAAGCTGAAATATAAAATTTGGTAACTAATGGTTAAACCGTGTTTTAGCTACAAACACGCTAATAATGACACGCATTTATTTTCAACGTACTTTTCGCGGAGTATTTGTCACACAAACATGATGACATCAAAGACGACGACCGGTGGATCGCTGTATCTCTTGCCTTTACCATCTTCCTGTACTCTACTGACGATGTTTTTCCGACTTTCTTCTTTCAAATAGTTTCTCATTTGAATTAAAATAATTCCTAAATTGACGAGTTTATAATAAAACTAATAGGCAGTATATTTGACTATGTAAATTGTAAATAGCAAAACACTAAAACTATGAACACAAAAGAATGATCAATGTCACAAACACAAATTCAAGATTGTGGATCACAGAAGAATGGACTGTCAGCGTCAGTCACTGTGCCCCACGTGCGTGTTTGCTGACGGCTCGTCATAACCGCGTCACCGCCACCTTCATTCACACTTCCACGCCCTCTCTTGGCACCCCACCTACCCGGCGCCAAGGGCACATACCCCGGTTGCCCCTCCCCCTTCCCCCACACCTCCAACTAGCTGTAAGCCTGATGATGGATTAAATAACAAAATTATTATATTTGATGATTAATTTATCGAAGTCGCGCGATGGGTGGTAGTGCTTAGACCACGCTCGTAATTTTTCCTCATAAAAAGTGGTATAAATTCAGTGATTTTTTTTTAAAAGTACAAGGATTTGTCAAAATGTGTGGTGAATCTAACGGGATAAACTATTTGGTCCCAAAGTGTAACTTTGGAAAGCAGGAGAGCTTAGAGATTTTACATGATTCCATGAGGTGCGGGGGGTCAAAAGTAGTACCATAAAATCGAGAAGAAATAACTGGAGTAAATTTCTTAAAAATTCGTTTTACATCATGTAAACCTTAGAAGCTATTCAAGATAAACTGAACGAGGTCACGGTTGCCTGGGGTCATCTCGGTGCAAGTGTCCGCAGTGAATATTGTCTACAGGCAATACGTGCTCAGCTCATGCAGCACTGAAAAGAAAAGATGAGAAGAGTAAGAAGCTCATTAAGTGGGTCACGTAAAGTTTTCACAACTACCAGTTTATTCCCACGATGGCATCTACAGTGTGAGCCTGTGGTAAACAACAGGTATAGTGCGTCAAATTCATATTGACCACTTTCAAACTCTTAGTAATTAACCATAACTTTAGAGGAGGACAAGTATAATACAGTACACAATAATATTAATAATAGAATGAAATGGAATTGAAGCAGTATAGCTATAGTGCGACCATTATATATTGGCTACCTTGGGCTAAAGTAAAGAGGAAAGGGTAGTAAGTGACAAGTGAGACTATTAACTAAATATGGATAATAATATACCTATAGGAGGTCGAGACAATGGTGAATCTTTTAGACCAAGCCAAATTTCAAAATTCTTCAGTAGAAACTGAATCAGAAAGTGATAAGTGGTAAACTGTATGTGATTGTAACTGAAAAGAAAAGTTTTGATTAGTTCAAGTATGGGGGGGG
>CABFOV010003707.1:0-28471 GCA_902141375.1 Timema poppense | reverse complement strand
AGGACAGGTGGGAATAAAGAAGAGGAGGGAGGCAATATGAACACCGGAGAAACAAGCAACGTGGTACCAGAGACCAATAAGGATATAAACTGGAACGATTATGAGAAGACCTGTAGGGAGATCAGTTATATGCTCACGAAGGTAAAGGTCAGTTCAGAAGCGCAGTCTGACCGTAAGAAGATCATATGAGAGCTGTATACAGGAATTGCTTTCAAGGATGGGAGGATAGCCCAACTAGAGATAGAGAATAGCAGATTGAGGCAGGAGCTAAAAAATAGCCAAGAGAAGATAAAGCCCAAGCCTACCTTTGCCTAAATGTCTGCTGCGAAAATATCCCTAGGAGTGTCGCTGACTCCAGCCCAAAGAATTATGAAAGAACAGGAGCGGAAGGTGAGTAAGGTCTTCATATCATCCAAAAAAAGGGGAAGATGCAAAAGCAATCTAAAAAAAAGTAATGGGGAAAATATATACATCTATGGAGAGGATCAAAATCAGGTCCATTCGACCAGCAGGCAAGATGGTAATGGTAGAGACTGAGTCATAGGACGATACAAATAATATTAAATATATAATTAGTGAGATTGAAGATTTAAAATGTAAGAGACCGAGGAAGAAAAAACCGTTACTGACAATATTTGACGTTCCTACAGAAATGACAATAAAGAGATGAAGGAGACTATTTTATAGTCAGAACTTTGAGGATAGGAAGGATAGATAGAAAATACTCTGAAGAGGGTTTCGAACCAAGATTCAAGATTGGGCCAAAAGAAAGAAGGACAATGAGGTTTCTCTGAAAGTCAGGACACTAATGGTGAACACATGAATTCACGTGAAGTTTAGCTGTGTGTCAGTGAAGAACTAAGTTTTAGTTACTAGATGCAACAAATGCAGGAACCTCGGCCAAATGGCCAAGTTTTAAACAAAGCAGGATATGGTGTGTGGGCAATGCGGGAAGGAGGATCAAAAAGCAGAAAATTGCAAGGAGAAAGTTAAAACTTGCATCCCCTGCAGTAGCAGGAAAAAAAACAAATTGTAAGCACCATAATCACCGTGAATGTCCTACATACCAGATGCTGTTGGGCAGACTTATTCAAAGGACTGACTATGACTAGTACAGAACTTAGAGAAATGACAGACTTGCTTTCAAAAATAGTGGACCGGCTAGGTCAAATACAAAGGACATAATAGGTATGTCTAAAGTAAAGAGGTAAAGACGTAATTCCTCATCCAGAGTGGAAATGAAAATGATTAGGGCAAAACGATATAGAGAAAAGGATAAGAGAACTCAAGAGACCAATCACCTAGTAATAGAATATGGGGAGGGAACAGATAAATCAGGTAAAAAAAAGTAAGAGTGAACCTCTGAGTGTTGGGCACATTAGCACTGTGCATGTATTTCTTCAAAATTTAGCCTTGTGCAAGGTTCCGCTGGAATTGGTAGATATAGGGATATTGTATAAGGAAGGAGAGCTGAGCATGGAGAATGTTGAGAGGTATGTAAATCCTGCAGATATAGTGATACACCCTTGGACTATTTGGATTTACAAGGAAATCTTAGAATATCTAAGCCAATATGGTCCGAAAGAAATACGAGTATTCCACTAAAAAGATGAATATAGAAGCCTTCATGCGCAGAATGTAAATGTGTAAGTGTAAATATGCATATGGTCAGGAAGAGAGGTTTGAGAGTGCTGATGGTGCTAAAGGAAGAGAATTCTCGTGGTATTTAGCAACGCAGAATGAAAGCATGTACTATCTCCGAAACTACGAGGTGGTGTTATCTGGACTAATAGGAGCATCTTCTCTGACTAAATTCATAAATGGGGTAGAAATTAAAAATATGGGGATGCCTAGAATAAATGGGAATATAGTAAAGGAGGTAGCAATAGTAGGGTTGGTTGGGCCAAATTTGAGATATCCAGGAAAAGGAGATAGGCTGTACTGTGGACTTCAGGATGCCAAAGGTGTCTTTAAGTACATGAGGGAGTACTTTATATCCTCTGCAAAGGTAGCTGAGGAAGAACACACCGAGGCAAATTTTGGCCCTCCCATCTCGAGTGTAATCTATGAATTTAGAGTAAGGATCCTGGTGGAAATGCTGCTGGAAGAAGCCAAACATTGGGCAGAAATGGTAGGAAAACCAGTACACCTGCAAGTAATAGTATTTGTTATGGGAGTTTGGTGTGGGTCTATTAATCAGCAAGAACACTACCATAGGGCAATGATAAAGGTAATAATAGAGAAGTTAGTTAATAGAAAAGCCAGAATAAAACTGATAAATCACATCGTATTTCTGTGGATGGATGGCATGATGGAAAATTTCAGGGACTAAGAAGAAACATGTAAAAAAAGAAAAGAAAAGGGAACGCTAATAACATTTAGCAAGAGGCCTCCATATGAAAAGTGTGAAAAATGCAAAAAGTATGAAGATATGGCAAATCAAGAATTCCTAGTCACATGCTATGCATGGGATGGCAATAGCTGGCCAGGAAATGAATTCTGGGATGGCCATTACGGATCGACAGGAGACACTGCTGCTGCAGCTTCTACATTCATAGCCCAATTACACAACCCAGTGATTAATGTACGATTACAGGGGAACTACCGTATTATAGGGGCGGGAAACAAGATAAATAATAGACCGTAAACTCAGATGGAGGAAAAAAGGGGATTAAAGACTGGAATAGCTGAGACTGTATTATAAATGGTATCCATCCCAAATAAGGAACCAGTATTGGTAAGGTCAGGAATAGTAAGCGTGGATGAAAAGGCTAGAACAGTATCATCGGTCGTTGTGGCAGATAAAGCCAAAAGCAAAAGAGACAGAAGAAAATAGGAAGAATGGTGTAGAAACTGTGGAGGAAAGGAGTAGAATATGGTAAGGAACAAGTGAAACAAGATAAAAAAAATAGGGCAAGGACCAACTTGTGACAGTAAAACAGGCATGCCAAGGAGTGTAAAGAGGCAGTTGTGATAGATAGTACATCAAATCTAGAGAAAGGGGATGTGAAGATTACTGACGTAGTGCCGCACTTCTATCTCAAATTAGAATAAAACCTCAAGCTATAAGGTTTGGAAGAACATCACAACCTTAACCTGGCTCTTTGTCACTTAGTAAGGAAGTGCCACGAGAATGGTAACACGATAACGTTTCCAACAATGGAGGCACAGGACAGAATACAGTTAAAAGCGTGAAATTTACCCACAGATATATCCAAATGAAGGGAAATTGTACACAAAGTTTTTTTTAAAAAGGGAGGAAGAGTGGGATTTGCAAGAGGTTTATTCTAGTCCAAACGGCATGCATATGTAAATGGATGCATACTATTATAGCTATAGTTATGTTAAGTTAGTTTGTAAGCCATTTGCTAATACATCAATATGTTACCCACTTCAGTGTCCAAGTAATCTGAGACATCTCACTTTTGATTTAATAGCTGATGTTGACTGAAAAATCGGGAATCGAGTTCCAATCGGATTTATTAAGGGTGGTTTTTCCTAATGGGTTTCCTACTCTCCTTCCTTGCAAATGTGGGTAGATTACCTCTAAAATGCTTCTTTTCTCATTCCTACCCCATTATAGTTATTATAATTATATGTGTATAGCCTGAACAGGTAGTAAGACGCAGTGATAAAAAAAAGCAATGTGGTAAATTCACTGTTTTATGCCATGGATAAGCTTATGTAACCAAACGTCACATCGCAGTGCGGTTTCCTGTATTATAATTTAGAAAAAGTATAATTGAGACCAGTGAAACAAAATTTTATAAAATAAAATTAAAAATGCTTGTTTTAAAATTGAAAATCTATTAAACTTATCTATATCTAATTTTCTGGTTATTCGATTGTGAGACGGTCTCTCTCGTTTTTTTTTCATTTTTAGCAGTACGTCTTACCATCTGTTCGGATAATACGCTTATCAACTAATTATGCTAGTGGTTTTAGGGATTAGGAAGGTTATATTTATAGGAAGTGTACCTGCATTTATATGGAGGGAGAGTGTAAAACCAATTTAGAAAATACACTTTCAGTACACCCAACCGAGATTTGAACCTCAATATCCTCGTCATCGGCAGTCTAGACTACTACGAGAGTAGCGCGTTAGACCACGAGGCACTGAAGTGGGTGAGACGGTCTCTCAAACGTCCACATTTACATGTTGTAGCACAATATCATGTCCATAAATAAATCACGTACGCGTTTTAAGGACAATTTTGGGCCTACGCTCTAATAACAAAAAGGTAAGAGTTGCAATGATTGCCCAGCTAGAAGAGTTTGAGGATTAATTTTGATGACTTCAGAAAGTTGGTGTAAATCTTCATCTCGGTAGGAAAATGACTGTGTTTTCTCGACTGATAAGTTCTACAGAACGTCTGATTGACCGAAGCGGTCCATGTCGCCTGGTCAGCCAGTTAACCAGAGCTTTCACATTATACTCTTTCATCTGGGTTCACACGGAATTGCAGGTGTACGCCGTTGAATCGTGAATACCGTAGCTCAGATCAGAAATGATCATGAATGGGAAGAGGGCTTTTACTTTGTGTGTGTGTGTGTGTATGTAACACTTGTTCTCTACACAACTAAACTATTGGGCTATGGATGAGGAAGATTAGATATAGATAAAATGTGCCAGAATTTGAGTGGAGGGATGAGTGAGAATCCATCTAGAAAATAATTCAGTACACCTGACGAGAATACGAACGCCGATTTTCCCATTCATCGTCAACACAGCCAACTGCGAGAGTGACACCTTCGACTATAATTACATAAATAGCCCAACTACGCATTGATAGTTAAGATGGACATTTTGAAACCTTGTAAATGTAAGCTAGAGTGATCACCATCCAATCAAACTCCAGACATACGTATTTGCTAGAACATTTAGACTAAACATTATCCCCAAAACATGTTGTTGAGCTGATAACATTTTGTAGCGGGATGCCCTGTATACATAAGTTTAAAAAAATGACGTTAGAATGAATCAGACGTGTTCCCGTAGCCGCTTTCAAATTAATTCTCCATTGATTTTTAGTTAGCTTGAATCGAGGTTCACACATGAAAAACTGAAACATTTTATGTGAAAATGGGTCTACGTGTTGGATGTAATAGGGGAAGGCCTAAGTTATCAAGGCCGTAATTTTATCATCTAAATGTAAATATTTTCAATATAGCATTTTGAAAAGGGTGACTTGATTTACATATCAAAATTGGAAATCTATCCGGTTAACGTACGACATAAATAAAGAAACAAAAATAAAAAAATTGTTCATCAACAAAACTGAAACTTAGTTAAATTGTATTCCCGTTTTCAAAATTATTTTTTATATACACGATGATTTTGTTTAAAGTAAACACTTTGGTCCTAGATCTGTACATTTTTTCATGTATGATTTTAATTACTTTACTTAAGAGATGAAAATGAAAATCTTTGTTTCTTTAAGTCAACTTTTTTATATTCGCAAAATTGGTCGTACGGATTATGTGTCTGACCTTGATTAGTTAAATTTAGCATACCATAATAGGTTTGTGACAAACATATACTAAACTCTTGAATAATACTACTTTTTTTGTACACCATCTATCAGAAACAAAGTCCGGTTCACTACGAGACTTAGATCAATATCTCAGACACTTTTTAAGACAAAGGCCGTACAAAAGAGTGTAAGAAAAACGCGCGAACAATATAACTTGGAAAACCACTCTCAATGAACCCGACCCGGATTCGAATCTAACCCCATCAAAGCCTATCAGGTCAGAGTCAGAATCAAACAAACACTGCAACAACAATCTTGTTTATCAAAGTAAAATTATAGCGTTGAACCTTTTGATTGAGCGGTAAATTAGGGAATCCTATCCCCAGGGCGAATATTATGTAGCGCATGTCCTAGGTTCACATGGTCGGACAAACAATCGTAGCACATTAATTTTACATGAGAACTGTCAGCTAAATACACATGTGTCGAACTAAATTCAGTTGAGTTTTATAAGTCAGTTAACAAAACGGGGTTGTGTTAGCTCCCGGTCAAATTGGACCAGAGAGAAAGAGAGAGAAAGATATAAAAAAAACAGCTGTAATTAACTCTTGAATCATTTCCGGCTCAATTAAGTCAACTCTGGTAGTTTTTTTTTATCCTGACACATGCACGCACATACCGTACACTTTGTTGCAAAGTCGAAAGTGCGAGCAACGTTACATGAATGTTTTTAAATTATATAGAAATATATCCATGCAGCTACCAATAAATTAATGGTATCATCTACTCTAAGGGGCATTTAATCACTGTGGTATTTATTTTAGGAATGATAGCTTTGAAGCGTCAAATATAGCAAAACAACTATCAATTATCTTAACATTTTCTGTTGCATATGATTAAAAATTACTTTGTTTGTTTGAGAGAGGTTAAATATAATTATTTTTCCAACTATTTTCCTTAAGCCCAGAAATGCGACATTGCAGATAAAACATCGTTGAGAATAATTTGATTTCACATTTTTATGAATTTATTTAAAATTATTATCAGAGTTAAAATGTATATTTTTTAAATTTTATAGGTCGGAAGGTGATGTCAATACATTTCCTCTCCATTTTGGATTTCTGGACGTCTGAAGCTCGTCTCACGCTACGGTAGGCAGACCTAAGAGGGGGAAAAAATGTAAGTTTAAGCAAGAAGGAATTAAGGGGAGGTTGTAGGGAACGCGAGAAAAGGCCAGTGTTTTTGGAGTTTTTTTAATAGGAAAACATTTTTTAGGACAAAATAAATATTGAATACAAACATAGATTTTAATTTTCTTCTGATGGAGACAGCAGCAGTTGTTGAATATCTGTCATGAGCATAGCGGCATTAGATGAGAAAATTTGTATATGAAGATAAAAAGTTATCATTTAATTACAGAATGCCCTTGACAAATATTCGACCACTTATGAAGTCACCAGTAAGTTTGAACACTGGGGGTACTGCTTGGGTGAAAAGTAAGAAGGGGGTAGTGTTAGTGGTGGTAACCGATTTACGGAGAAGAAAGAGGGGTCATTTGGAGGGATATATAATAATGTATTCTTTAAAAAAAATTATAACTAAACATTTACTAAAACTTATTAGTTTTTAAGACTTAATATAAAAAATATCATTCAACGAATTATAAAATGAAACTTAATACTTTCAAGAAAATTATTTGGCCGGAAATAAAAAAAATCCTTTGGTTTGTTTATACTTCTTTATATATATTAAAACAATACGGATCTTAAAAAAATATATTGTGAATTGTAGTAAGCCTATTGCAATGGAAATACATTAATGACGACATAATTTAATTAATTGTAAAAAATAAACCAAATACAACTTTTTATCTATAAAATTATATAAAAAGTCAACAGGAAATTAAAAATATCAAAAACGTATCAAATTGCAGTAAATAAACACAGAATAATACTAATTAAAGAGGTAAAGTCAGTTACTATTTTCTTAAAATAGATATTAGATAATTAATTAAATTCAAACGATACAAATATGTTAATTGTAATTTAGAGGATCATAATATTTTAAAGCACATATACTTTTGAACGGAAAGTAAATGCTTTGAGTTTATATTTGTATAAAATTGTTTGAACATCAAATTAGTAATAGTTGCCCTTTGATGTATTAGTAAAAAGACGCCCTTTGTTTTTAATTTAAATTTTTTCCAATGTGACTTAATCGATAAATTTTAATTATTATTATTTTTAGCACCGCGTCCACGTTTGGGCTATACGCACTTACGCTAATGTGTAATGGTAGGGTGATTGTGAAATGATATGGAGGACCTACAGTTTAACATGGAATCCAAACCACGGCAGAGGCCTGGCATTCCACACATTCACAAGTTGTGATTAATACACGGCTTGTCAGAGGTGAAGGAAGGGTTTGGCAGTCAGATGAATCTGTGCCGCGCCCGAGGATTGAAATCCGGACCCCAGCAAAGAAGTCTGACACCTTACCTCTAGACCACCAGGTCACCAATATTAATTGTTAATATATTAAACACATTCTTGTTTTAGTATTAATCTCTCCACTCATTAGATAAATACTTAAACAAGAAAGAATACAAAAATAAATTAAAACAAAAATATTAGTCACATAATTCAGTTCCAAGTTAGACTATGGCTGTTTAGGTGATCTGCAACTCTTTCAGCACCAAGCCTACATCACCTCTCGAGTATTTGTCCGACTCCCCCTCTTCTTATTTTACACTTCCCCACTATCCAAGGGGTTCGGAGAAAGTTGCTGCACCTGACGCCGAGCCTTATGAAAACCTTCCTTTAAAACAGTACAATTACTGTCCGTAAAAATTACAACAACTGAAATATGTTGAACTTAATTATAATCTTCTGGGATGTGTTTATTTGACTATAATGAATTAAAATAAAATGTTTATATAATTATTAGGGCTTATGTAGCTCTTCTAGATGAAACACCACTGGAAGTTACCATGTGAACAAAAAAATAAGAGACTGTATTTGTACTGAAGCAATATTTGATTTATTTTGACCAAATGAACGTTTTGATACTAAAACTGCAAAACCACTGGCCTTTTCCCTAATTTCCGTCGTCCTCGCCTTAAACTCCCTTTTAATTGGGTTGACTTTCAAAATAACGCGAATGATTACGAATCAGAACAAAAGCCCTGAAGTTGGTTTCCTATCTTCCATCAACAAAATGCTGGCAATTGTTTTTAATATTTTGAGACCCGTATCAGTATTTTCGCGGTCTTATACATTAAGTCCAAAGTAGACTGGATTGCCATTAACCAGGAAGGATCATCATTGCAGGACCCAACTCAGCTCCCGGCTCGCGCGAAGTATGGGAGTAAAGGGAAAAGAAAATAACTCTATATGATAACAATGTGTGCAGTACATTTTCTGTATTTGAATGATAACTCGAAAATTTCCGTGGTTACAATGGGGGACAAAGCGACAAAGTTTCTTGTTATTAACCACACTATGCCCCTATTAGGACTGAATAAAGATTTGTTTCACAGTACTTAGCTATGAAGCCATTATAAAATGGTCATAGATTACCTTTTCAATGCCACTTTTATCCTAATTAAATTTAATATTTCAATAATGTTCTGTATTAGGAACTTCTATTAACTATTTTATCTCCATTATTTGTTTAATCAGAAATGAACCACATGCAATAGTGTTCGTGTAGGTTTACGATTTCTAGCCGACTATATCACAGAGTTGATTGGCATGCGATGCACGCGCTTAATTTTATTATTGTGACCTCTAAATCACAATCATATTATAATCATAAATAATATATATTTTTATTTTCTAGCTATCTTACAGGAAGAGAAAGTATTGTGATCATCAAAATAATCGAACTCGAAATTTTGATGAATCTCGACGTTTCATGAGCCTCGAATATGAAAAAGTTGTTTGTGAATTTCCGTCTGTCTGTCTTTCTGTCTGTATCTCCAACTAGAGCCTTAACTATTTTATAGATTCGGCTATTTAGGGTTTTCATAGGGTTACCCCGAGGGGTTTTTGGAATTGGGTACCTAACCCTAAAATTAATGCTAATTTACCGAAGGGCAAAAAGAGAGAAAGTCGATTTTCTCAAAATGGGATCTAACGATTTTGATTAAATTTCATTTAAAAACATTTATAAATATTCTAAGCAAGATGGATACTTTCAATATTTCGACAAAATGAATTTAAGGGCTCCAGTCTGATGCATAGATTCTCATTTAAAAAACTCATATCTCCGAAACTATTTGAGATATGAAATTACTTATCATTGCAAATATGTAGATCTATTTATAATACAAATATTTTATTCGAAATATATTTTTATAAAACCAATAGATTTCAAGCTATACGCAAATATATACATGATTTTACTTTTCGAAAACTAAAGGTAAAGTATCGCGACCGTAAGAATAATCTAACCTGAAATGTTGATGGATATCGACGTCGCATGACTTCCTGAACCCTAAAAAGTGGTCTTTGTAATGCCGTCTGTATGTGTGTCTTTTTAACCCCAAAGTTAAGAGTAGTTTAATAAAAAGCAAAAAGAGAAAAAAATCGATTTTCTCAAAATTGGCTCTAACGATTTTGATTAAAATTCGTATCTAGGCGTTAATTAAGATTATAAATTGGCTATTTTCATTTTCCCATGGAAATGAATTTTAGGGTACTTTACAGAAGCGTAAATTTCCATATCTCCACAACTATTTGAGATACTAAATAACTTATCATTGCAAAATTGTAGTATTATTAAAAAATAAAAAACTTTTATATGAAATATATTTTTATATAACCAAGAGTTTCTGAGATATTGGCAAATATATTAATACAATTTTGTGAGCTTTAGTTGTAAAGATATATTACTTAAGTTTTAACACAATAATTCTCTAATGCCATAAGAGTAGGAAATGAGTTTCTCAAAAATTGTATTTTCTCCTTCTTTCAACCTCTTAGGAGAAATATTTGTACAACAATGATTTATCTCTATCATTTTAGATTCAATAGTCAATATTTACTTATTTTATTAGTCAAAATTTATATAAAAAAAATTAATTACAATGCGATAACCATAAGCTGTGCATACCCTAGTAAATTGACAAAAATGTTAACCGGAAGTCAAAATTTGAATACGAAATGTTGGTCCCCGGGGACCCAATATCGATATTTTTTATTGGTCCAAATATACAAATGAAGACTTTAATTCGATAAAAATAAAGTTATGAAATCATGAATAAAAAACTGTTTTATGTATATCTAGCGCAATTTGTTCTCGGATTTACTAGTGTATATTATATTACAAATTTTAAGAAAATATCTCCATTTCTAAAAAGTAGAGCGAGAAAGTTTGTGCGGAGTTCCGTAACATTTATTTTTAATAATCATCATCGATGGACATAATGAATAAACGTCACGCCCATCTGTCTTGGTTATCGAGAGTATAGGGGTCAAACAGTGGCGTAACTAGAGTAAGACAGGTAGGGCACATGCTCTGGGTGACAAACTTATTAGTAATATTAGTAACAATTTAAGTTTCATTTTACTAACAGTAGAAGTTATTTTGTAACCTGTATTATAACGACTAACAGGTTTGAATACCAAAAAGAGTTCAGAAAAATTTTAAAGAACAATTTTCAATGAGCTCAATTTTTATTATTTGCCCCAAGTGAGCGTCATCAACCTACATCAACCATTGCTACGTCTCTGGGTCAGGGTTCAAATTTAAGCTGGGTTTACTGAGGGTGATTTCCCCCAAATACCCTCTTTCCTTCCATTCTTTTTTTTTTCTAAATTCTACTTTTCTCATCCTTAACCCAATGGCTTAATTACATAATCTAAAAAAAGGTTAGTAGCCGGTGGTAAAAAACATTGCTTGTAGTATGTTTATACAAAAAGAACGAAACCAAATTAAAAGTAGACAAACCAAGAGTGATTTAATTTCTACATTTTTGTTGTTATTTGTCTTGTAAAATTAGATTATACAGTATTTCCCTAATTTATTTGATTGAAACTTGATATTTTAACTTTGATGAGCTATTCTGATTTTTTTTTTGATGGCTGTGACTTTGTAATGACGGAGCCAAAAATAATAAAATATAAAAAAATCCGGTCGTTGATGCAAAGAAACGCCGACTAAACTTTACAAAGTGACTAAAGAAAAGCAATTATTCTGGAAGGTAAGCACGCTATTCCTGATATAATGAGAAAATGTTTTTTTTACCTTTGAGTTTTACCGTTCTTCGGTGTAACTTTTAAAAAGGACATTTTATATAAAATTGCAGATCTTAGATATCTAAGGTGGTGTAGAAAAGGACGTGTTATTAAGGTCCAACTTCTTCGGTGGACGTATGGTCTAAGGCGCCACTTTAGCAATAGACTCGACCACCAATTACAAAGAGATCTAGGGTCGAATCCCTGCCGGGTGTATTTAGGCTGTTTTTTCCTAAATGGTTTTCTTCCACTCTCCATTCACGCAAATACGGCTACACTTCCTATAATTTCAACTGTCCTCATCCCTAACTCATTAACGTAATTAGCTTAGGGAAGGTGTCCAGCCAAACTAAATTTTAAAATTCCCTGACTTTTCCAGGCTTTCCAGAGCCAATCTCCAACTTTTACATTCCCTATATTACAAACATTATTTTATTTTTAGATTTATATACACACATTTTGAAATTGTGACATCCTATTAGGGTCTCAGCCTAAATTGACGGGCTATTGGGTAGAGTGATCTAGGTTAGATTTCAATAAGATAATATAGACACATTAAAATATCGCCTTGCATAAAATATAGTTTAAAAGCGAAAGAAGCGCGATAAAGGGGAAAAAAATTTGACACAAAAATCCCATGTTGACGTTGAGAATCAGATGCTCAATATTGCGTTAAAGGAGATAGTGATTTGTATTAACTGGAAGAAAAAAAAATGTTATTTTAACTATTGTAACTAAGATTTGAGTATTTTTTTTAGGGAATTGGTGAAAATAGCAGAAATATAATTAAAATCCCTGACTTTTCCCAGACCAAGCTAATTTCCTGACTTTTTCCTGTTTTCCATGTCACTGGACACCCTGCTAGTACATATACTCATAGGCCTAACATGAACTGGTAGAAGGACACGCTGCTAAAAAAATACTATGGACTAATTACGCTACTGTGTTAAGGATTAGTAAGGTTGAGTTTAAAGGAAGTGTACTTACATTTCTATGTAGAAAAAGTGGTAAACCATTTAGGAAAAAATAATCCTCAGTAGGCCCACCCGAAATTTGAATTCCAATCTCTCCGTCATCAGCCGTCTAGTATATTGCGAGATTGACACCTTAGACCATGATTCCACCAAAGTGGTTACCAACGTGTTAAAAAAGCTCCTTGTCCGACATATTATCTCAAGCTTTAATACGTATGTCTTCTGAAAATAGGGTTTAGTGGTTAGATTCCCGGCATGGTTGGAAAATGTATCGCTGATGAAATTGAGGATTCTCCTTTCACATTGATGGGAGGCAAAGCGCAAGTTAAATATCCAGATAAATAGAAAAGTTCCACTCAGTCCAGATTCAATCAATCAAATAGGTCAAATATTTACTTAGTTTAAAATACATGTTTGAACATTAATTCGAGCAATAAACACGGTATCAACCTCCCCACACCAATAAGCTACACACCGATGTAATATAGAGTTTTATTGCTCCATGTTTAATAGTAAAAGTAGAACTACCTGTTTTGGTGGTCGCATGGTCTAAGCCGTTACACTCGTGTTAGGCTAGACTGCCGATGACAGGGAAATTGGGGTTTGAATCCCGGTCGGCTGTAGAGAGAGGGTTTTTTCAAAATGGTTTTCAGCCTACCTTCCACAAAAATGCGGGTATACTTCATCTAAATTCAACCTTCCTCATTTGTGTAATTAGTACACATAAGTATAGTCTGAACAGGTATTATGGGCCAGTTTCATAGTCAAATTTAGTACGCCTCAAGTACGCCGCTACACTAAGTACATGACGACACCTACCTTAACTCGAATGGAATGGGCCGTTCTCGCATAGGAAACTGGCCCATTGCATTCTGGTTTAGGTAGGTGTCGTCTTGTATTTAGTGTAGCGCCGCACTTGAGGCGTACTAAATTTGACTATGAAACTGGCCCTGTGACGTGGTTCTAAAAATAAAAAAATACCCCTATCCGAATATTTTGATATTTTTTTATTTTTTTTTACTCTGAGTGCTAACCATCCTAGCTATTGGTTTTAGCTATATTGAAGGGGTACAATTGATGAAGTTGTAATTTTAGGGAAAATCAACCTACATTTGCGTGAAATTAAAATGGAAGACCATTTAGGAATACACACACATTGTAAATCCGAACGGGATTCGAACCCAGATCTCCCCCACCTTCCCCCGTCATCAACAAGCCAGTCTTACTTGAGAATGACGCCTTTGAGGATTTGGCCATTGAAACAGGTTGCGTCTAAATGACAAAATAAATTAACACAAAACGGACACGTTAACTGACGCATTTGACGAATTTGATTGAACTTTCACGAAATATTCTGAACCGACTCAAATGAGCACGTTCGTGGCTATTCGTGTCATTTTACCGCTCCTCATAGCAAATAACCACGAACACGAATTCACGACTAAATAGCTTATTTGATAAATGAGCCCTACACACTATTGCATTCACGAATAACGACGAGCAAGAGAATAATCAAAAATACACGTATAATCTCTAGCTATCTTCTTTTGTCTTCAGATGATGATGCAAAAGGAGGCTATATTTTGTCCAATTTTCTTAAGACGACCGTTAGAAAAGTTACTTTCACTTATTATTACGCCAAGTATTGTAATCTTAAAATGTCACCAATGATTGATATTTTCAATGCCCATGAAATAACACTAATAATATAGTAAAACATTACCTATAATAATAAAAGGAAGTGTTTTGTCTCTGTGTGTTTGTTTGTGTGCGATGACCAGCCAAATCTACGACACGCAGAGATCTGAAATTTTTAACATAGGTGGACCTCAAAGCCGGATTTTTAAATTTGTAATTAGCTTTTTAATTAGGCTATTTCTAAAATAATTTTGGTGGGTCACGGGCAACGCCAAGCGGGATTGATAGTCAATAATAACCACAAAAACCCGCTTCGGTGGCGTAGTTGGCTAACGCGCTTGTCATGTTGAGCTCGACTGCTGAGGACGGGGAGATCGAGGTTCGAATTTCGGTCGGGTGAACTGGGGGTGGTTTTTCCTAAATGGTTTTCCACTCTCCCTCTACGCAAATGCTGGTTCAATTCCTCTAATTCAACCTTCCCAATTCCTAATCCATTAGAGTAATTAGTACTTAAAAGCATATAACCCGAATGGGTAGTAAGACGCGGTGCTAAATATTATTATTATTATTATTAATAACCACAAAAAAAATATATATTTTAAAAACGATTTTCGCTATGAAAATTAGACTGTACAAATGGTTCATATTTCCCTGTAAGTATTGTCCCGGGCGCTAGTTAGTGAGGCTTTAGTGGTTTGCACTTCTGACTCTGACCCTTTAAATCTGGATTATATTTTATTCGAATCCCAGCTAGGTGCACTAGTGGATAAATGTACAAATTCTGATTTTCACAACATTTTTTCCTCACCCTTTCTTCAGCTATTTACTCAAAATTAATGTCCTCGTCCTTAAGTTTAATTAAGTCGATGATAAGGTTTGTTTTGTTAAATTCCCAATAAACCAAATATAACAACTTGGTGTCAAAACTCCTCTAATAACTAAAACAGTTTTACAATTAAGTTTGATGATTTAGATTCTCTCCTTCGTCATATACAGTCTCTCTACCACTAAGTACAAAATATGTTTATTGCCGCAACGGACCAATCCATTCCAACTACCAAGGACCAAATATTATCTTCGCTGTAACGCAAAAGATGCCTCTAAAGCTACATACTAAATGTTTTCTCCCTCGCAACGGACAACACCATTTAAATGGCCACGAAAAAAAACTCTTGCCCGTAACGTACACAATATCTATACTAGCACAGAACAAATATTTTCTTCAACTTCTCAAAGAACAAAATACTATATTCATATGTAACAACATACAAATATTTTGAGCACAACGGACAAAGTACTATCACTAGGCCTAATGCTTTCCAAAATAGATTATATTCGCCGCAACAGAAAATGTACCTATACTACCACGAAAAAAATAATATTCTCTTTACAACAATGGACAACATACTACCATGAATAAAATATTATTCTCACCAGAACGGACAAAATGTGATCACGTCTGCCACGGACAAAGTGCTATCACACTCGTCATGGAGAAAATATTATCCACAACACAACGGAAATAATACTAATGCGACGGACAAAATATATTTGATACAATAACAAAATACTGCCACTATTACTAAGGACCAAATTTTTTCTTGCTTGCAATGGACAAAATTCTACCTATACTCCCAAGAAACAAATATTTTCTTTACCTCATAGGATAAATAAATATTGTCATTACAACTGTTAAAATAATACCTCTTCCACCATGGAGCAACTATTAGTTTCATCACAATGAATAAAATATTACTGCCAATACTGTCCTGGAATTTGTTTTTTTACATCCATCACAACGGACAAAATATGATTCCCATTTTTTTTTTACCAGAACTAACAATCTCCAAGAGCTAAACAGTAATGTTTTGACAACATTAAGCGATACAGTGTTTAGTATTCTTGTAAGGGTGGATTACCCACCCTTGGCGGAAAGGTTTAACCCAAGGTTGCTATGGTAACCGGGTGCCGTCACCATAGGAGGCGAGTAAGTCCCTGAAGGTGAGCGTGAAGCGGTAAGCTATGAACCAGGAGCAAATTATAATCCCCACTTTTTTTGACTCGTTGCCGCGTGGCATGCATTATAAATCAGAATCTACAGCAAATATTTTGTTCGGTGTTTTATTATTTATACTGGAAGCGTTTCCCAGAGACGGATAGAGATTAAATGACGATGGTATCTAGTAGAACGTGCGATGTTTGACTAACACACTTAGGTATAGTAAAACATTCCTTAATCTTTTAGTTTATCTCAGATTAACTAAACGGTGTTGATGTCGAACATAACAGTAGAAAAAACTCAATACTAGGCTTATAAGGAAAAAAGACGAATTTCTTACATAATAACAAAACCAGCAAAGTGCTAATTAGTCACATTTAATTTTGAAATAAGAAAAAATTAACTCAATTTTTTTACAGGAGTTGTACCATGAAAGGTGCATCAAGATGACATTTCCCTGATATGAAGGAGCAGAAATTATCATTTATATTAAATGACAAAGAATTATTTTTTATATCATAGTTGCAGTTAATATTGTATTAATAAAAATAATCGTGATTTATTTATATACAAAACGTACATTTTATTTTATAGTTATTCACTCATAGCCTTGCTAGGTAAAAGCAGGTTTTATTCTGAACATGAAGTGAAGATGGCTCTTATTTTATTTCAGTTAGAAGGTTATTGAATTAAGTGTAGAATATATTGTAATAAATTAAAATCTATGTTTAGCTACATCACATAACAGCATTTAAATAACTGACAGGTTGCTGTTATGTAGCGGGCGCCACACGTCGTGTCCGCTCCGCACCACCCTGTGGGAACATGGCTGACGTTCGGGTTCTGTGTAAGCGTTGTTTTTAACAGATAAGACAGTTAACATATATGATTTCGATACGGTATCTACTTTATACAACTTTTAGTTTAGGTAAAAGTTTCATATGAGCACAAATAACGCCACTAAATAAAAAATTGTATTATTATTATTATTATTATTATTATTATTAGCACCGCGTCTTACTACCCGTTCGGGTTATACGCACTTACGCTAATGTGTAATGGTAGGGTGATTGTGAGATGAAATGGAGGACCTACAGTTTAACGTGGAATCCGAACCACGGTGGAGGCCTGGCATTCCCCACACTCACAAGATGTCTTGTCAGAGGTGAATGAAGGGTTTGGTAATCAGATAAATCTGTGCCTGGACCTGGGATTGAACCCCGGCTGCCAGCACATAAGTCTGACTGACACCTTACCCCTAGACCACCAGGTCACAAAAAAAATTGTAAAATTTTAGCTATAGCATGTCTCTTTTTTAGTATATACACTATTATTTAGGCTACTTATTGACCTAAGTCACCATAATATATATGATTAAATTATAGAGAAATTCAATAGGGATATGTTGAAATAAATTAGGCCTCTGTATTACTAATGGTTCTCGAGATATTTAATTTTAAGTGAAACCTTACAATCACTGTGGGTTTTCTAAGATGGCGAATTTTACCTGAATGGGAAAACTTGGGAATTTTCAGAGAATGTATAGGGACATATACATAATACATTTCAATGGGTTGAATTTTGTTATTTTATTTTGTCTAGGCTCAGGCTTTTTTTTTCACTAACCGCCCTGTGAGTTCTCTTCTTTAAGTGCCGACCACACTTACGCTTTTCCTTACTCGAGTATACACAATCCACTCTACCCAATATCACCGCTGATGTAACTTAATGTCTTATGGGGAAAAAGTGTATCTTCTCTCTCTCTCGGTTAAATGTTGCCAAATCTCCTCTCTTTCAGTTATGTCACAAGGTGGTGTGCTGAGGTAAGAAGGAGCTACTGGCAACATCGACAAATCAACTTGTCTTATATTTAAGGAAAACTTGACCACATGAAAACAGGAAAATGAGAGTGCTGTTTCCACCCATTAGTTACCTCAGAGATGATATCCAGTATACTTACTATTTGCGCCTCTACATCAGTGACAAGCATTTCAAAATTACTTTTTGGTTGTTGTTGTTTCCTATTCTAGATATACTTTTTTAATCTACATCCTGGCAGGCAGAGACCTACTGGGAATTTTCGTAAATAAAACAAATAGCCCGAGTTGTAGAAGACTAAAAAAGAAAATACGATACAAAAAAGCTACTTTAAGATAAAAAAAAATATTGTTTTGACAATGCATTTTTAGAATTATTCAGGTTTTTTATAGCAGCGCGTCTTACTACCCGTTCGGATCATATATATATATATATATATATATAAATTTTGTTAATGTTTCAGGGATGATTAAGGTTGAATTTAGAGGAAGTGAATGTAGGGTGGAAAACCATTTAGGAAAAAAACCCTCAGTAAATCCAACTGGGATTCGAAGATCAATTCCCCTAGCATCAACAGTTCAGTTTATTAAAAGAGTAATGCCTTTTAGACCATTCTACTCCAAAGCTGTTTAATGGTTTTCGTTTCAATGTAAAGCTCTAAAACTCATCGAATGAAACGTAAGCACATTAACATGAGATATCCTAGCTTTACCTTGCGCTTCGTCCCAGCTAAACAACGTCATTTAGGTGGGTAAGTAGGGAACACAAGTTAAAGGCAGTATCTTGGCAGTATTTTTGTACATACAAAACTTTTTTTGTTGTTGTAAGAATTCTAGTAACTCTCCAGTAGAAACATACGGTTCAATTGTCTTCACATCTACAATTCTAGAATATCTATCAAAGGTGTCCTGGAATTTAATTAAATCTTTTTCTCTTCATTTAAAAAAGTTTCTCATCTAATGCCACTATGCTTCTAACAAATATTCAACAACTGTTGATATCAGTATGTTTAAAAAATTAAATTCTATGTTTCTAATGGAGACATTTTATTTATTTCGGCCAAAGAAATGTTTCGCTATGAAAACTGCAAAAACAGATATCTTTAGTCACGTCCTCTACACTACTACCTTAACTTAAGGAAATCACGACAAACAAACCCAAGGGGAATGTCTATCGAATTATTTACGTGCTTCTTGCTTCAGCGGCAGTATTGTATAAGGCGTCACTATCGCAAGAGACCAGACTGCCGATGATGGGAAGAAGCTAAGTTAGATTTTGGTCGGGTGTGGTGAGGGTTGAGTTTCCTAAATGGTTTCCCACTCTCTTTCTCCACCCAGATGAAGGTACACTTGATTTAAATACAACCTTCCTTATCCCTGACCCATTAGCTTAATAAGTACTTGGACGTACAATCCGAACAGGTACTAAGACGCGCTGCTAAAAATAAAAGTAATTAATATAATATATATGTATATATGTATATCTGTGATTTAAATTTCACTACCCGTCCAGATTATAATTATAATAATGGGTTTTGGATGAGGGAGGAAGTTTACCGCACTACATCTCATTATACTAAGTAGGGATAAGAACCCCAACCTCCCCATAACCAACAAACCAGCCAAGATGCCTTTATCCGCGCTACCACCAGTGAGGGTTTGTCCGTGTACTTTTAACACCATTATATCAATCAGCACACGATTCACAGATGAATGCTCTAGATTAAATGCACATGATTGACGTTGACGAAGAGGTCAAGATTTGACTCTCGGTTGGCTGCACTGGACGATAATTTTTCATATGTAGTTTATCACTGTGGTTGTTCCACCCTGACCCGCTTTATGTGGTCGAAAGGCTAAAGGGATCACTATCGTAATATACTGGTCTGCCGTTGACGGGGAGATCAAGGTTAGAATCTAGGTCAGATGAACCGAATATTTTTTCTTAAATAGTTTTCCAATCTCACTCAATGAAAATTCAGGCAAACTTCCTCTAAATTTAACCTTACTCAGTCCTGAAATATTATGTAATTAGTATATATGCGCCTGACCCATACAGGTAGTAAGGCGCGGTGCTAAAAATAATAATGTTCCAATCTCTTTCAACGATTATGCGGGCGCACTTCCTCTAAGTCTAACCTCTCCTTCATCTCCTTACATTTTTTGGATTAAGCCGGCCATTACCTAAGTTCTCGCATCGCAGACTAAATATTAAGTTTATATGATTCACTTTGTTGGTGACGATGAGTTCCGGTTCGAACATGATGTGTTACGAGAGATTTTTACTCACTTACCTTTCACGCAAACAAGTATACTCTAAACTATACCTTCCTCATTCCACCCCATTTGTGTAATTAATTGTTTATCGACCGGACAGATATTAAGAAGCAGAGCAACAACAACAACAACAACAACAAAAGAGGGCAATTTGAATGAATATTGGTTAAGCTCCTAGTTTCTATTATATGTACTGCTCTCAGGATAAGTAATGTTTTTAATGTATCACATCGCACTCAAGAAAATAAGTAAAGAGGGTGCTTTTAGGAAGACGTGAAAGGGTATGAGAGGAGATAGTCTTGATATAAATCGCTAAAGCTTCACAGACGTCACCCAAGTAATTACGGGGCGGATGTCACTGCAAATGACATTTCCAGGCGGATGAACACGAGTATTGGCAAGGGACGCGCGTCTGTAGCGTCAGGGAGCAAGCAGATTCACGAAAAGAGCGGGCCGCTGACTAGGAAGAACCGTTAACCGAAACGTGACACCGAACTTTGATCGACATCTTCTCATGAAGATGGCACGTGATATTTTAGCGAAGGTTGAATTATCAGCATTTCGCCACATACGTCCTACAACTTTTTTTCTTGTCACGATACCACTTTCGTAAGAACTTAAAAATGTTCACACAATTAGTTTTTTTTAGAGACAAAATGTATTATATAAAAATAAAAATTTAAAAAAATCAGTAAACAATAAACTATGTATCCTTAAAAAAATTGTATCGAATAATAAGTATAAAATATTATTTATGATGTAAAACTCTCCCCAGATATACATTTTGAACAAAATAATAAAGATGAATTTTAAAAATATGAAATTTTAAAAAATCTATCATCAGTAAACTACCCTCATATGACTAGGCTAATTGTTAGAAAAATAAACCTTCATGCTTATCTATTATGTAAAGTTCTCCATAGATGCACATTTTGAACAAATAATTCTCCAGGTTTTCCAGACGTTTAAAAAAATTCCCCACTTAACCTTTTCACAGTTTTACTTAGTGAATGGATTTTTTTTTTGTTTATTACATGGATCACATATTTTATAAAACAATCTGTAAGAGCTAAAGAGTTAGAGTGTAGCAATAAAGTGAATAAACTATGTTATAAATAATCCACCGACTTGAGTTGGATCAGTGATAGGCAGGGGCGTCGCTCCGGGAGGGGGGCAAGGGGAAGAGGAGGATGCAATCTCCCCTCCCCAATGTTGCTTAAAAACTTGAAAGCTGGGAGTTTTGTGAGATTCGAGATCTGGAGTTGTGAAATTCTAGGCTTAATCTGTACCCTATTACTTTCTATTATGAAAGTCCTTGAACACAGATGTTAACAGACAAGTTTAAAATTTCCCAACTGTTGATCCCTACTCTACAAAATATCCAAACTTCAAAAATAATCAAAGATTGAAAGGAGGTTATTTTGTAGTTAATTGTAGAAAGCTTAGTTAATCAAGTAGTCTAGTAGCGCTATTATCAGTAGGCAGAGACAACGGCCAATGAGTCTATGTCAAATGCGGTATGGAAACGAATTGTAAGGGAACATGAGCTGCCCAGTAGCAACATTTCACTCATCCAGCAATGCTTGAAGTGGCGGCATTGTTAGATATCAGCCAATGTTTTGTTTATTGTTCAGTGTTTTTAGGTGTGACTTTCATGGCTGGTAGACTGTCCCAGTTGTACTATCCAAATTATCATATGTTGTATAGCCAATGCTTTAATTAGGGATTTATTAAATTTTGAAAGCATAACTGCAGTGAATGTTACGCAACATTTTATTGTTTTACTATTGAAAGCTCTGTCTGATGACATGAAGACATTGAGATTAGTGTTGATGTTTAATTTTTGAAATGTACACTAATTTTTCTATCAAGTATCCATAATAGTTTGAATTGAACTGATGCATCTTATTTGATGGGTCATTAAAATATGATAAGAACAAATTATCTATAAGTTATAAAAATAGGAAACGACAGTTGATGTGTCCACCTTTCCTGGGGGGAAGGGGAGGTCAACCAGATGAGGAACTGAGTCGGCGGCCTAACCATCAGGAAGGGGAAACAAAAATCTTCGAGTACCTTCTTAAACGTTTGAATTTGCCACGTTCCCATTGGTGCAAATTCAAACAAGGTGAAGAAGGGTAGGACTGTAATGACCAGTAAATAGCGGTCCAACCGAGGTATTAAGAAGGGTTGGTCCGAGAAAATCTGGGAGTCTTGTTTAAAAAAATCTGGTAGGACTCGGGCGAACCTTTTGACGCTCGAGGAGGACTTTATTTATACTATAGTACTAATACTATTTGCTAAGCATTCAAGAAATAATACCATTATAATTTACTTAATCAAGTGTACTGTATTAAATATACTAATCCTCCCATTATATCAACGGTGTAAGGCATAATTAATTATATATTAAAGATTAAGGGATTCACAACGCAATAAAAGTCTAATTCTTTAATATCTAACTGCCCTATACTTTCAATATCTTAATGGCCGAAAATAAGTTATAAAAAGGAACGTAACAAATAGGCTTTCATGAAAGCAATTTAAATAGGTTCAAAGCAACAATGAAGAAAGAGGAGTCACTTAGGGCTATGTTACATTGTTGCAACTCTTATAATTCTTCATTTGATTAAGTAGGCTACATTAAACAAAAAATAAGTTTTTTATTCACCCTTCAAAATTTTCAAATTTGGATTACATTTTTAAATTCGTTATTTAGTGTTCGATTTGCATGAAATTTCGTATAACCATGTTGTTTAGGATGATGATTTCGAATTTGCCATAAGCTATTTCATAAAATGTCAGGGGAAGCCTCTTAACCCTCAAGCGCTAAATTACAATATGTTTTGAATAGGTTATTTATGTACCAGTATACAGGCATCAAAATACTGTAAAAGTATCGATAAATTTATTTTTTTTTGCTTTATTTTACAAATGAAAATGTCTTTAAATAAATATGATCAAGTTTCTAATCTTTTGATAAAGTGACGAGAGAGTTCTATATCTCAGGGAGCTAGCTAGTTAAATATTGCTTCCAAGCGTGTTATAATAAAGAAGCGATCTCCAACCTGGAGGTCGCGGCGTGTTTTGGGTGGGTTCACAACATATAAGTGTTAGCTTTATATTTGATTTTTCAAGGATTTTAATCATTATAGGAAGATGCGAAATTCTAATAGAAATGTAAGTTGTTAGAGCGGTAAAAACTACCAAGTTACTGCTTAGATTCCTTTCGGCTAGTCCATTCTGATACCTTCTTACTGAATTGGTTTATTGTGACCGCCTTGTAAAGCTGCTAGAATAACATAAAATCATCCCCCAACCCCGGGCTTGTTGATTCTCTTTTATTTTAAATTAGTCACATATAATCATTACTATAAGCAGTCTATAATGATTAAAACGAGCATTAATAGACATTCGGGTTTAACGTCAAAATATTTTTGTTTGGTTTGTTGGTGAAGGGGAAGTAAGGATTTTAATTCTGGCCAGGGGTAGTTTATCATAATATCCCTCCATCTAAATAAGGGTACATTTACTCTCAATTTTACCTATCCCACTGGTGTTGTTAAATGCAGATAGTACGGGATGGTAGTAAAACACGGTAAAAAACCACTTAATAATTAGTATTTCAACGCTTTTACGTTATTAAAGGCTCACGATGGCCGCAGGGAGAAAAGTTGTGGTCATAAACTAGAAAATGTTGGAAACAGCTGTAGTAAAGTCAGTTATAATGTACTTGTGAATGTGGGGAATGCCAGGCCTCCACCGTGGTTCGGATTCCACGTTAAACTGTAGGTCCTCCATTTCATCTCACAATCACCCTACCATTACACATTAGCGTAAGTGCGTATAACCCGAACGGGTAGTAAGACGCGGTGCTAATAATAATAATAATAATAGTTATAATGTAACGGGCTAACCAGTTCAGCCCTGTACTGCCTAAATCTGCTGCACATAATCATTGATCTAGAATATATATTGTACACTAATCACATATACATATCTATTAATGTATATCTCCATGTGTTACATACCACGCCTCGGAAACATCGTTGAACAAGAACGGCGCCATCAGAAGTGTTACCCATTTATGCAGTTCTGCTAACACTGCCCTTTGACTCGTCGGATCTATCAAAACAACCGACTGGTGGCCTGCGCATAATATGGTGCGGCTGGTGCCTACGTGATTTTTCCAACGTAGAGGGGTGTCTCCACCCTTCTTTCCTTCCCATGGTTCATCACTTTCAGCCACTATAAAGCTCCACGGTTCTCTAGGAGCCACACACAATAATACATCACCTGTCAATAGGTCAACACGTTCGACGTCCTTTCTTCCAGTCTACACTACAAAACATCTGGTCGTGACGATGCTGCCGACGGACAGATCATACAGATGGAAGTAACAAGCCGTAGCTTGCAAAATTTAAATTTGTAGGGTATAAGCGGCTTAGTGGCCGGAATATAGTTTTAGGGATATTTTTGTGCCTATCGAGAGTATTAGCCACTCTCGTGTTATTTTACATGTTATTTAGATCAGCCTTTTAATGACATGGTTATGCCGTGGAGTGATTTTACACTTCATATGTTTTCTGCTTGGTCCCTAAGACCATCGATTTGAATACGGATGATTCCCACTCCTTAGCCGGTGTGACCATGTTATAGTCAGAAAGTGGAATGCCAGGCCTCCACCGTGGTTCAGATTCCACGTTAAACTGTAGGTCCTCCATTTCATCTCACAATCACCCTACCATTACACATTAGCATAAGTGCGTACAACCCGAACGGGTAGTAAGACGCGGTGCTAATAATAATAATAATAATAATAATAATAATAATAATAATAATCTCCTGCTAGCACAGCGATACCTTTTAAGAGTAGGACTGGTGTAACACGAGTTAAGCATAAGCTTAACCTGTCGTGCAAAATCATTGGCGCTTCTCGCCCAATACTCTTTCTTGGAAAGTATTAATTAGTCAACTACCTGTCTTGTTAATTATCCTGGTCAACTCTATGGACCTATTTAGTAAATATTGGATTGTGTTATGATGGTACTCTGTATATTTAATTAACCTTTGTTACATTAAACTTATTTGTCAACGTGAATTTTTATCCACTTATTTCAAGTGCTCTCTTTTTGTGTTTATTTACCTTTTTTACGTAATTGGCGTCTTTAGTGTTAACCAGAGCACCGTAACAGTAATTTTAATCTAAAAATAGACGATATCTACAAATATAAATAAATATATCTAAGCTCAATTGGATATTTAGCTCAGATTCAGGTAAAATGAAATAAATAATAATTCAAGTTACCGGTATTTCCTTATGAACTGAAAAGTCCAGGGTCAACAAATACATTTAAAAATGCACATGCCTAAAAGCTCGGTTTAAGGCTTGATTATCACCCCAAATTAAAAAAAATCTGGGAGTCTCCACCCTCCCTCATACAGTTTTCAACATTGCTCTAGTACTCTCCTATGCCACTTGGAAATTTTTTAAATTTAGAAATGCTTATAGTTGGGAAAACATTGGTTCACCTCCACCCCACCCCCCCAATATATTTTGTGCAATGCCCTTGGTGATACAATTTCATAACGTGAGAGTGTGTGTCACAGCCACATTATTCGAGTGTAGGTGATTGCCAAACACTTAGTCGGCCACTTATCTCCAGAGCGAGGGTAAAACATTTTATTAAATGGAGGTCGATAAGGAGGAGCTCTCTCTTCGCTGGACCGTCACGTGGTGCGTTTGTTTTGGACCATGGGTTTGTGGTTACATGCGTCCGTGACGTATAGTACGTCAGGTTAGCAGCGACTCTATGTTTGACTCACGGGTTCGAGTCTCGGTGATAGCAATGGCCTTGTATTTCCTTATCAGAGGATAAGACGGACTTGTGTGGAAACCACTGTTGAGGAACGACTACTAGCTGAACGGTTACGCGGTTAGGGCAGTACCCAGTTATGGCAAACGTGCTGTTGAGGAACGACTACTAGCTGAACGGTTACGCGGTTAGGGCAGTACCCAGTTATGGCAAACGAATGGAGTCAAAATCCAACTCGACGACGTAGATCCTACATCTCTGGTCTTCATACTATGTGTTTTAAACCCTCACATGTAGTCTTTGTATAATAAACACCTCCTTTACAAGGTCTGCCAACGTCTCCGTCCTTCCACACTCACCCCGTCACAAACCCCGGACAGTTACGTAGGTTAGTAGAAACCCACGACCGTTATAAATAGTGTCAGAAGCAACCTGGCCGTTACAAATCCTAGCGACCTCTAAACATCAACATTCTTAAAAGAATATTTTTCCAATATTTAATGTTTTGGTATTAATTGTGTCCTTATAGTACAGGCATTTTGTGAATATTACCTCACACAAATTGCAACAAAAAAAAATCATCTAATTTAATCTCGTAAATATGTACTGTATAACATATTAAAAGCCCTAAGTAATCCAAGCTGTGAAAAGTATTTAAAAGTAGTGATGACATTTCCCCCCATACATTCTAGCAAGAAATTATACAGGAAACCGTGATCTTGATGAAGTTGCTGTTCTTTATGAACATGGTATGGATGGATCAGTTACTACAGAGGAAGTATGTTATGCTGATATGGTGTTAAGAATAAAGTAACTCCTGAGAAGAAAAAAAGAATCCCTGAAATTCTCTAGTAGGACTGCTGCCTTATGGGTACAGTACAAGGATATGATGGACATAATTTGCAAGTTTCTGAGAGCCAAACGTACGGAAACTGGCAACTTCACCTTGAATCTTTATTATAAATGTTTTCTTTCATGGCAGCATCTGGAAATAATCTCTACACAAAATTGTTCGGGGGTACGAGGGGGTGTAAAAAAGTTTCAAGGTTCATTCTATAAACTGGAAATAAGTTACATGATTTAAATGTGTCCACTATCTCATTGAAAGTAGTCCCCTTGTGCAGCGATACACAAATCTCAGCGCTTTTTACACTTTTGGAAAGCTCCCTGGAAGCCCTAGTCTCGAAGCGCGCACAACACAGCCTGCGATTCACACTTGATATCATTCATGTTGTAAAACTGGTGACCCTTTAGCTTTAACTTAATATTCTGGATAAGGAAGAAGTCACAGGGGGCCAAATCCGGCGAGTAAGGTGAATGAAGAGCAAAAATCATGATGTTGCATCCGATAAACTCACGCGTTTTCATCGCTGTGTGTGCGAGTGCATTGTAAAGTTGAAGTAACCAAATACCCGCACGCCACAGTTCTGGTATTTTTCGCTTGACGTCCTCTCTCAGACGCCTGAAAACATTAAATGAACGGATGTAAGGATTACCTGCACTGATCCGTAAGAAAATTTCACGATATCAGAAATGTCCTTAATGGTCATCCGGTGATCCTTATGCATAAATCGCCTAATTAAAACCACAATTTCTGGGTTTTTGTTCGTGGAAGGTCACCCTGACCCCACTTTATCTTTCAGTGACGCTCTGCCGCTCCTGAAGCGCGAGTGCCACTCAAAACGCACCAGATTGTTCACAGTTTCATTGCCGCAAGCCTGCTGCATCATTTGGAAAGTCTCAGTTCCAGATTTTTCTAGTAAGACGAAGAATTTGATGTTTGCTCTGTTATAGTTTGCGGTCCTTAATAAAACCTCAAATGCTCACGTGCATTCTGTCAAGTAAAAGCGCGTAATACAGTCACTGATCTATACAGAAGGCCGTCCACTTGTCGTACTGACAGATGAAGGTAACAGCTCACCATATCAGTGCACGCATCCCCATGCTGCGCTCTGCTTTTATTTTACAGAACTAGTCTTGAAACTTTTTGATACCCCCTCGTATGTACAGTGGATGTTGAAGCTCCAGGTTGAACATCCACATGTCTTCCAGAGATTTGAAGAGGCATTAAATTTGGTCAGAAGAAGTAATCGTTTTTGGGCTGGCCTGTCCGTAGATCTAATAATCAAGAAGGTGCTGGGGAGAAGCATAAAGAGCTGTGGTGGACTCACATTAGGGCGTGGGATGACAGACCTACAGCGCCTAATATGGCTCCTTGCCATGCCAGCTTGCGCTAA
>CABFOV010003706.1:39112-62133 GCA_902141375.1 Timema poppense | reverse complement strand
TTGGTGGAACGTGTAGAATGGATTGGCGCTTGAAGATAAACTAAAAATGGGTGAAAACGCGGATAGCTTGCAACCCAGGTGATGTCAGAGCGGCAGGCTGCAATGTGGCGAGGTGGGGGTAAGCATGCGCGTGGGTTCACCTCTATCTCTTTACATCATGGTTGCATATAGGCCCAAAGCTGCAGCAATATCTACACCACGCTGACCGGATTCGAGTCGCTGTATTACGTCCATTTTAACATCCAGACTAATTAAGTTAGATTAGAAGATATATGAAACTATGACAGGCCTAGCAAGCCAGCAGTGGAAAATATATGGTATGAATATAAACCTGCCACAGGCTGGAAACAGTAATGGATATAAAGTGTAACTATGGGTACAAAGTACACCCTATTTAGCATTGTGTGCATATTTTGTTATATTTTCTATGTGCTTTTATGTATAATGCTTTAGTGCCAGCGAGCTTACTATCATCAACTTGGTATTTCTAATCTGAAAAATTGCAATATTGTTAATTTGAAGAGAAAATTGGACTAAGGGAGTAAACAGTTTACCTGATCAATCATTGAACCCCACCCTTCTGTCAATGTGAAGTTAAAGCTTGTCCTATGAGATGAATAGCATGTTTTTCACCATAGGAGGCAACAAGCCATTGACTGCATCAGAGCGCTGGAAAAGAAAAAAGGCTGGCCAGGAAGAGACTGATCAGAGCCCAGCAGACAAGGAGAAGGTTACGCAACTGACAGAGTTGGCCAATCGTGTGCTGACAGAGATGGGCAATATGGACATCTATCAAGAGAGCTATGAATACATCTCTTCCATCGTAAGTCACATGATTACTTAGGCTATTATTCATGTTTCACACTCTACCTCTCATACATTTAGATGTATTACCACCAACCCTTGCACTCATCTTATCAATTTTCCTCTTAACTCTTAAATGGGATTGTTAAGTGTTAACTTTTAGTTTGTTTATCAGTAACCTGCCTTGGTGCTCTAATGGTCTAACTCAAGAACGTTAAACTCACGGGCCAATTTTTTACGGCCATACATAATTTTGATAAAAGGCGGAAATGAGTATGGCCATCCACCCCTATATTGGAAAAATTCCAGGAAGTGGTGAGGCCCCAACCTCACTACCTGGTAATGTCTTGAGTAGATGATGTGGGAACCTCAAACATGTCAAACCACTTAACCTCTAAATAATGATAAATGAAGCATCTAAATAGGATGTCTCTACAAGAAAACTATGTAGTAGCACGATCATGGTTCAGTCCTCCAACATAATGGCAATAACTAAAATACTAACTTTGTTCATATACAGAAGAAGGCGGAACTACACTGATTCCTCATTGTTTGTGTTAGTGAATTTTTTTTTTTTATTAGTGAACTTAAGACTGTTTAGTGTTTTTTTTTGTCCTTCCTCACCCTTCCTTAACCTTACCTTAACCTTGGAGGTAACAAGGACCTACATGGAACATTCTAGGCCTAATGTATAATTATAGTTTGGTAGGCTTAGCTTCTCGCCAAGTGTTAGGTGTTTTCCTGCCAAGTGTCGCTGGCGCAGTTCAGCACTGCCAGTTTAGTCAGTCGTGTGTTGAGACTTGGTAGTGATGCTAATGTGTTTTTGGAAGTTCCTTGAACTTAAACAGTGAAGCGTTCCCAGGCTTCCACATTCTTTGTAAGTGTGAGTGATTCAATACAAGATCTACACCATTTGGACAAGTAAAGTGGGGGTAAGTCGCCTCTACCCATTTCCATTCCCATACAGTCAATTTGTTTCTGTGTTTGTAACACTGATCCTCCATTAATCTCTTCTTTAGCCTGACTTTACGCTACATATTTTGGTTCTCAGGGCTGTATAACCAAAATATGTACTCTGAATGTCTCACTCATTGACAAACTAAACCCTCTGGAGGACCACTTGATCTTTCCCAATAGTGTAGGTTTTTTCTTGTTCAATCAATACACTTTAGAAGCATGTAGAAGCTCAGGGATACTCCCCTGCTAAGTTCACAGAACTTAAAATCTCACACAACCATCACTACCAACTCACCACATCATAACTAAAATTGGCAGTGGCACAAACCGCGCCAGCGATACTTGGCAGGAACTCAAAGTCTGCCAAATTATAATATACACAATACAATACACCTACAATGTTCTGTGTTGGTCCTTGTTACCTCCAAGATTAAAATAAGGTTAAAGAAGTTAGGGAAGAACAGAAAACAGTTTAACCTCACCAACATAGAAAAAATACACCAACACATGAGGACTGTGGATAGAAGGTTTATTCAATATTACATATTTTAACATTATTATTATTATTATTATAATAAGACATTGTAGAAACACTGTACAATAATGTTAAGTAATTGATAGGCTATTACACTATACACTTCTACATCTTTCTTTGTGTTATGTGTTTCCAATGTGTCTCGATGATAATGTAATATTTTCGAAAATTCAAAACAATGTTTAGATGTAGAAGTGTGAAGTGTAATAGTTTAAGAAGAGAAGTGTTTTTTTTTTGCCTAGACCTAACTTAACTATCCTTTCAGGTTGGCTTCCTTCACTATCAATTACTTTACATTATTGTACAATGTTTCTACTCTACACAATCTTATATTTCCAAGCCATTGGACATTAATTCATTTTTTTATATTTTAACACTATAACATGTTTAACTACCTAATTATTTTAACTGATTTTGATACATATTTATATAAATTTTTTGTGGGTTAGTACATCATAAAAATCAGGGCTCTAATTATAACATTCATACATGCAGTAAAGTGTTAAATTACTGGCTGGGGGTCTGATTAAATTTCTTCTATAAATATGTTGAGGATGAACCACCAATAATAAGAGCTCTAGAAAAAATTCCTACCCAAACAATGAGAAATATATAATGGTGTGCGAAGCTTCGAAAAGTCAAAGGTCAAATCTCCTTCGACTTCGACATCTACAATAACCTTCGCATATTAAAACATTTTCAAAGGAAGGATCAACCAATTTAATTTTATCTTACTAATTATTACATTTTTCAATATTTGATAATTTTAAATGGTTACTAAACAGAAGTTTAACAACAACTAGTAATTTAACTTTCACAACGTAAGCATGTATCAAAAATGGGTAAGTAAATGTTAATATATTATATTCACTATCACCAACATAATGTTGTACAAAATAAAAATATTTTTAAAGAAATAACACCATGGTCACTGGTATGAAGCAGTAAAAGGGACTTTATTTGTGCTATCATCACAGTTTGCATCAAATATTTGATTTTTAATATTCCATCTCTTTGGAATTATCTGTGACAAATTTACAAGTGCATTATGACTCAAAAGCTTCTTCTTATTTTCTTTATTATTCAAAATGACTGGTACGGAAAGTAGGAAATGAAAACGGAATTTAATTTATAATTACTATCAGAGAAATGCAGATAAAAAGATCTGCATATGTAAAGTTTGCAAAATTATATTATAAACTCCACTATGTAAGTAAAGATTAAAACTTAATAAAGAATCAAATACCCAAAGCTATTATTTATGCTTTTTAGTGAGGATTACTTCATCTAGATATCATATTCTGAAAATTGAAAAATGACACTTGAACGCGAGAATTGAACCCAAATTGAGCCAAAGATCCTGTGCTCAATTCCCCTGTCCAGGTGTCATTTTTCAATTTTCAGAATAAAATTAATTGATAAGTTACTAAGCTTATCAGTAAGCCTGTGTGCATTAGTTATTAATATAGTCCTTAGGTAACAAATAAGGAAATCTTCCTGGTCCTTGTTACTGACAAGATATAGAAAAGTAATTAATTTAAAAATCAAAAGTGGCTTTAAGTGACAACAACAAAATTCTTAGGTAGCTTCGACTTCGATTTTTCTTCACAAGTTTCAAGGGTGGCCTTCTCACACCTATATATATAGGTGTGTGAAGGCCTCCCTTGAAACTTGTGAAGAAATTTCGAAGTCGAAGCTACCTATGAATTTTGTTGTTGTCACTTTATGCCACTTTTGATTTTTAAATTAATTACTTTTCTATATCTTGTCAGTAACAAGGACCAGGAAGATTTCCTTATTTGTTACCTAAGGACTATATATATATATATATTTTTAGATTTAAAGTCTGATATTTTATTCAATCCTTAAATAATATTGAGTGCTAGAAGATTTAAGGTAGTAGCGCAAATATTGTATGTGTCTAAGTTTGTTCTCTAATGATGTGTGTTTGCCCATAAAGGTGAACAATGCTGACAAGAAGTCAACACAGTCGAATAACAGAACTGAGGCAGTTACACTGGACATGTATGCTGACGATTTTGATGAAAAGGAAAAGGCAAGATTGTCTGAGACTACACAAAAGGAGAACCAGGATCCTGACACTGCAGGGGGGAGCCGAGAGAGGGTAGGTGCTAGTCCTCCCACTACCACAGGTACAGTCCCTTCTCAACTATTAGCTTAGTTGGCAGTAGCCTTCCATTCTTCCCCTCTTGGTTTATCTTTTATTTCTTGATAGTTTTCATAGCCAGTGCCTTGCATCACTTGTTTTATGAATCTTTCCCTTGGTTGCCTCTAGCATTCTTTACTTATATAGTCACTACTATGATGGTGTTAATACCATATTTACCCAAATCCAAGACAACCCCCAGTTTTTCAGCGGTTCTGGATAGATTTTTTATAAGTGGTATTTATTTTATCATGAATGAAGAAAATAATAATTACGGTAGACTTATTTTGTTTAAAAATGAGGTGGCCCAATGGCTAGATAATTTTATAATTTAAGGAAATTGATAAAACTAAAGAAAAAGGAAAAATAAACTACTAATGAATAAATTTGATGAAGAAAGCCCACCTAGGGAAAGAGGAAAAATGTGGGAAGAGTCCAATGCACAAAGGTGACATCTTCTTACTTTCTTCTGTCTTCTATAGTAGAAGTAGTTACACACACATTTTAACACAAATATAAAAATATGTCAGCATTGTTGTCTTTATTAAACACAAAGAAGAAGAAAGTACATATAACACAATCAATGGATTACTCTATTTTGAATTTTTTTGAATTTTGAATTTTTAAAAAATTAAAAAAAATTAAAAATGGAGTAATCCATTGTTTGTGTTATATGTACTTTCTTCTTCTTTGTGTTTGATAAAGGCAACAATGCCGAAATATTATGATACTTGTGTTAAAATATGTGTGTGACTACTTCTACTATAGAAGACAGAAGAAAGGTAGACTTATTTTGTAATGTTATCAAATGTGTATTTTATTTATGAAACAAAACACATATGTTTACTTAAAACCTAATTAGGGTTGCAGAATTGCTAAGGAATTTATTTTTTGTCTCAAATATTGCTTTTGCATAAGAAGGTTAACTTTGAAAAAGTCTCAACAAAATAATGAGAAGTTAATTTTTATTATGACAAATGATAATTGTTAGTGAAAATCTAAGTCTTTAAACATACCCTAATCCCCATAAATACTAACATAGGACTTAACTATTAACATGATAGCTTCTAAAACGTGACACTTCCAGTTTCACAATGATATACAGAAAATAATATAATATTGTAATGTAGGGTTCACGTGACCTGGAAGGGTTACAGGCCATTCACACGTAAACAAATGAAAATGCCCACGGAATATTTAAGGTTTTGACTATTCAAACTAAAACATACATACACACACTGATTAACTTTACATCTAAATTAATTACAACTAAACAAGTCATTAAATAAAATAAAAAGAGTCTTAATCAAATCTATAAATTAATAAACTAATAGAACACATAAAAATTTTAATAAATCAAATAAATAAATTAACATCTATAAAACACCCAATAACTACTCAAATATTTAAAAACCGTCACAAAAATGTTCATTAAAAAAGTAGTTACAGTAACAATAAATGTTTATATCACCCGTATACTTAGGCCAATGCTTGTCCCACACACGATACACTGCGATGACCCATGATACACAAACACCGGTCCACACACTGGACACGCTGGTCCACTCACTGGATACGCAGGTCCACTCACTGGACACGCTGGTCCACTCACTGGACACGCTGGTCCACTCTCTGGACACACCGGTCCACAACTCGGTTTAGGGATTCCTGGACTAACTGATTGAGAACCAAGAACTGAGTACCTATGGCTATTGCTAACCATGTATTTATAGGGGTGATGCCAGCTAAGGGTCTAGATTCCTCCACTTCTAGAATACTAGGCCAGAATTAAAAGGACCCAGATCCTTCCNTTCCTGGACTAACTGATTGAGAACCAAGAACTGAGTACCTATGGCTATTGCTAACCATGTATTTATAGGGGTGATGCCAGCTAAGGGTCTAGATTCCTCCACTTCTAGAATACTAGGCCAGAATTAAAAGGACCCAGATCCTTCCAGAAGTGTCTCCCCCCCCCCCTCCCCCCATCATCTCTAATCCTCCACTCAAGTGAGAAGGCTGCTGCCTACCTGCTAGACAAGGAGGGAGACAGAGAGAACAAGGAGCACAGCTAGGGTAAACAATGAGAGTGCGCCGGTCCCACTGTTAAACACTAATCTCGTTACAATATAAAGTAAAGAGGTATAGGAAGAAATCAAAGGACAAATATACAACAAACTGTTGCTTTTATAAAGGGAAGATAATCACATTTCACATGTTACAAAAAATCTAACCGATAAACATGTCTGCTATGAATTACTGTAAATGTCAGCCGCCATGACAGCCAAGCATAAAATAATAGTGATAATTAAACAAGCACCTTTAGTCTTATTCCAAAGCCAATGATCTAAGAACATCTAATCAAAGATAATAATTTACTTGATATTATTCAAAAGTTAGATATTTTGTGGAGTTTCACAAATTAAACTCTAGTTGGGCATCACTAAAATTGTCTAGTAAACTCTATGTATTATCAATTGTTTGTTTAAAGTCGGATAGAGTTTTCTCACCACGTCTTACTTGACAAGCACTAGCTATGTAGGCAAAATATTAAGACTTAAATACGTAACAATTTGATAGTTCATTATTTGTTTTAAAATCTATTTTGATAATATTGTGAATGGCTAAATTTTTAATATTGTAGAGAAGTAATTGGAAAAGTAATCAAAAACAGCACACCAAAATAAAATTCAGTTTGATTACGCCCATCACTAGCCCCAATCAATTTGAGATCTTAATCGTGTTGAATACTAAAGAGTGGTATCAAGATTTTTAGTGTATATTGTCGATTATTGCGATAATAGTCGATATTCTGGTTATCAAGTATAGTATCGGGCCACAACTAGGCAGTTATTTTTAACGATAACCTAAAAAATAGCCAAAAAAACTCATGAAAATAACTAAATATCCTTTGATCTGTGTTATGATATGTGTTATACCTTTAAAGTTTGCGAAAATGGATAAAATCTCTTAAGCATCCCTGCACTATTGTATTAATATTAAATAAAGATGTAAAATGTTACCTTTTGATGTAGGCCTAACCCATTCCTTCAATTTTAATACGACCCCTAGATTATGAAGCTACAAATTTGGGGAAAAAACCTCTTCTTATATTCAGATAAATACAATAACCTTTATGTCTCAATATGTGCCCAATAAATGTGTCCATTGTTTCACACAGTTTCTGCCAGAGTTGTCTAATCTATGTGGACATAATTATTGTTTTCTTAGTAATATAATATTATTAATCAAATGTGTTTGCAAACACTTGTAATAATACTTCACTGGCTCTTTGAATTCAAAATGGAGTAATCTATTTTTTGTGTAAAGTGTATTCCCTCTTTTTATTTATTTATTTATTTATATATATATAGATAATAATACTAAAATATTACTCAATTTGGGTTATAATTTCTTTTAAAATGTTTGTGTGTGTGACTACTTCTAATATAGAAAATAGAATAAAGAAAGATGTCACCTTTGTGCGTTGGATTTTTTCCACATTTTTCCTTTTTCTCTAGATGGGTTGCTTTCTTCATTAAATGTACACCTAATAGTTTATTTTTCCTTTTTCTTTATTTTCATAAATTTCCATTATTATAAAATTACTTGTAATTGGCTTATTCGTAACTTATTGAAAGAACAATTTATATTAATAAAATTTTCTTGTTTTGCAGTTGTGGCAACAAAAAATATTATAGTACATGAAATAATAAATTAAAAAGTTTTATATTCACACTTGTATCTTGTTATAATGGACCACCAAAATAAATATGTTTTTATAACAATGAAAAAGAGCCATACAAAATATTAGTTTCAAGATAAATCATTTTTATCTTGTAAACAGGTGCGCATAAACACTACCAACTGAACATGATTTATATGACTTCTTCAACTGTTCTTGTTTCATCTTGGTTCACCATCTTGATTTATGAATTGATTGCAGCCTTTTAGAAACTTGTTATAAAATCATTTTTAAGGGAACTTCAGATGCCACTTCCACAAAAAAGAAATAACCACATGGCGATTTCTAGGGCTGGGCCAACAGTTCTTTTGCCGACCTGGCCGATGTTGATCATTTGTTGCTAATCTTGCCACTCACTGATGCAGATCATTTGGCTTATTTTCTTTACACTATTACATACAGTGGCGGATTAACTAAATTGGGGGCCCTAGGTGCAATCTGATTTTGAGGCCCCTTTCCACCTTATTTCCTGAAAACAAAACTTACACTACACAATCTGGAAAAAAAAAAATAAATAAATAAATAAATAAAAATAAATAAATTCAACTCAGTAAAAAATGTATCAATGAATAAGAAAAATAACATAAGTACAAAATAATTTATTACAAAACAAGTAACACAATAATAGAAGTGTATAATAGTACACCGTACTATAATGTAAAGTAAGTGATAGTGAAGGAAGCCAACCTGAAAGCATAGTTAGGTTAGGCCTAGATAGAAAAACACACTTCTCTCTTCATTTCTTTTCTTCCTAAACTATTACAGTTCTCCAGTTACACAGGTTTTTAAATTTTCGAAAATTTAAAAATATGTGCAACTGGAGAAGTATAATAGTGTAATAGTTTAAGAAGAAAAGAAGAGAGAAAATGAAAAGTGAAGTGTGTTTTTCTATCCAGGCTAACCTAACTATCCTTTAAGGTTGGCTTCCTTCACTATCAATTACTTTACATTATTGTACAGTGTCTCTACACTGCACTATTATACATTTCCAAGCTATTAGGCACTAATTCATTTTATTATCAAAATAATAGACGTGATGTACTAATTAAATCACATTAATTAAAATATGAATATAAAATTATACTAAATCTGAACCTTTTTCCCTTTTATTTTTGCAAATTTACTAATAATGTCTTCATATGCTAATAATTTAATTACATAATTTTCAATATACCTAACTGATATTGCGTTTAAATGCATGTGACCTAGTGAATTATGTAAATAGTTTTTCTTATGTTTCAATATCGAAAAATTATGATCTTTTACCACTTGCATTGCAAATCTGTGATGTTAAAATTTGTTTTAAGATTGTCTTCATGTTAGGAAATGTAGATTGAAGTCCTTCATTTAATATCGTATATATTTCAACAGGATCCGATGCTTTTTCTTCTCAAATATAGTCGATGAAGTGAAGAAGTTAATCCATAAAATCTTTTATTTTGATATTTTTTTCATATTTTACACTTAAATTTTTTACAAATACATTAAATTCATTGTCACTTATTGAAAAATTGAAAATCTTTTAAAACTTTGATATACATTGCACTTATATTATTCATTTCAGATGTAAGTTTATCGCAAATTACATTGTGAATGCTTATAGCAAAATTTTCTTTATCACTGAAATGTGTATCATTAGATGATGTCTTGTTGAACTGCAATTTCCCTATTACTTTTTAATCTAGCCAATTTAATAGATTAGGGAAGGATTGACTTTAAATGGGACACTGCAGCTATTAAGATATAATATGATTTAGTTTATTGGTCATTAGTAAGGAAGGTATGGTAAGAAATGCAGAGATTTTATGAGAGGCTAGTAAAGAAATAGGCCTAGAAGTGAATGCTGAAAAGACCGAGTATATGATCACACAGAGCACAGATTGGGGACGATAATTTAGAGATTACTGTGAACAACTTATCGTTTTACAGGGTTATTGAGCTTAAATATTTAGAAACATATAACTAGCAATAATTATGGTATATATGAAATCAGGAAAAGAATACAGTCGGTAAATGCATAGTATTACTCGGTCAGTAAGTTGACATCTCACCTGCTTTCAAGGAATATAAAACTCAGAATATACAAAACAATAATTTTACAGGTTATTCTTTATGGGTGTGAAACATGGTCTCTTACCTTACATAATGAGAACAAATTTAGAGTGTTTGTAAACATGGGCCCTGCAATCACTGTAACTTAGTTGAATGTTTTGCAGGTAATGAAGTACTCTGGGAGTGGAAGCTGACAGAGCACAGTGTGGAAGTCCAGGGCCCCCATCCATCCTCTCAAATGAACTCCTGGGTTGAAGATGGCAAGTTTTCTGAGCCAGTGTGGGTGCGTAGGCAAGGCCAGGGTGGATCTTTCTACTCCTCACGCAGAATTGACTTTGAACTTTACATGTGAAGTCTTTGTGCATGTCATTAAAATGTATCATAATTTAATGATGGATCAATTCTAAAGTTTTGCCAGTTCTTGTTTTAGTTTTTATTTTCTAGGTTTATATAGTCATCCTTTTTATCTCATCGACCAAGAGTTACAATCTTTTCCATGTTTATCTCATCTCTTGTATCAACCTAAGATCATCATTCCTGTCCATCCTTAATTAAAATTCTATTTCAATGTTTTGGTAGGTATAAGGTAAATAATCAAATTAAAATTATTTTTACAATTTGTGTTCTTAATATGCTATCTTTTTATCTTATGGCTTATTTTTTATCACCATTATTAATTTTGATTATAATCAGACCAAATTTAATATATGAGTACATATTTTAGTGCAGGGATCATTATCATTATCAACTGTTTCCATCATGCGGATGTCCCAGTTTAGTAAAATGCATCCAGTTTAATCTTCCTCCAGGAGTGCAGAATATATTCACGAATCCAATATTTCCCCAGAACATAACATTTTCATGCAAAACTTCAAAAACTTCTCCTAAAACCATACTGAACAAAATGAAACAAAACTGAATATTTTATATAGTCAGAAGGGAGGATGGGGGAGGGGGGGGGGGTTAAAGATTACTACCTCATTGTTCAGAAAATTCAAATTTAAACATACGTTTAGTCACACAATTAATTACAAATGCTTGCCTTATCCAAAATTTAATTATTTCCAAGAATTGGCAACCTTACCGTTTCCCTGTGACCTTCAAGCAAGAACTAAAAGAATACCTAGTAAAGTGGTACTTTCCTCCATTAAAATGTCTGTCCAAGAGTTACTATAGAAGACATGAAGCTTTATAGACAAGTGAGCCATTCCAAAAGATTAAAAAAGTGTCATACATAATGTTTCAGTTGTGTAATTGGTTGCCCATCACTGGTATACACACTGCTTTACTGCGTATTTTCATACAATTCTCCAGGACATTAAGGATTTCAAGAATGTGATGAAACACGTTTTCATTTGTGAATGCTTCCTTTATTATAGCATTATCACAAATTATCAGGTTTGGTTTCTATAGACTAGGCTTTTAAAAATCTGAGTTTTAAAGATTCTTTTTTAAGGTTTTAAATTGAGAAACTACTACATCAGTAATTAATGCACATCCACGATTTTCACTACAGGTTGTTGGTTTTCATAGTGACTTGAATTTGCTGCTAAAAAAAATTATCTGAAACTGAAGTTCTCATTAAATACATGCTACTGAAAAGGAAAGGTGAAGATTCTGGGAATGACTTGAGCGCTGGTCGTCCTCATTTACCAATAAGCAGTCCTGATAAATGTGGTTTTCAAGGCATCCATCTCCATATTGAGTGGTGGGAGTTTTTCTTCAGATTTTTTTTCCACTATTCAATTCTCTCATCATCTTGTTAACAAAGAAACTTGGTTTTGAAAACTTTCTCGATTCCAATGATAATTCTTTAACATCGGTATTCTTGCCTTGTCGTATACGAGTGTCGTCTGCTACGGTTTTTCACACACTGAAGTTACCATATCAGAACCAAAATTTACTAAAAAGTCAACACAATGATTGAACTTTTTTTTGCCTCAAATTTCCCTCAAACCTCACTCGGACATATTCTGCAACTCTGTAGATTCCTCTATAGACCATATCAAGTTGAAATGTTTGAATACCTATTAATTTATACATGTTAGTGTGGTAAAACTATGTTCAGTATTTCAGTCTTTGATCATTTTTGTTTATGTTGGTTGAATACAAATCAAGTGCCTAATATCTAAGAATATAATTAAACCAGCTTAAAGACACTGTCAAGTGTAAGTGCTGGAGATGGAGCAACCTTGAAAACTCAATAGGCTAAATTTTGATAAAAATAGATTAACTGCTAAATTAAACTACTATTGATCACCTTCATCAACACGTCTAATTGACATAGCTAAAGTTGCATCAAATGAACTTAGAATTATTGGTGTTGATGTTAAGTTCATCTTATAACTTAAAACATTATTTATTCAATATAAAGCTACATAATCATACTTAATATATATGGTAAGGAAGGGGGATGATTAAAATGTTGTGTTATTTTAATACATGAAAGAAGTTCATGGATGCAAACATATATTTTTTGTGATTACACACTATTCATGTTCCTCTCATTCTTTTAACTCTGACTCAGGCCAACCACTTGAAATTAAGAGTACTTAGAACTTTAAGGCGGTTATAAAGTACTAAGCCATCTATCTAGTTTTCTTGTAATATACATTGTACACAATAGACTTGTGTTTAGGTTGCAATAGTTATTACCAAAGAAAACAATATACCACTTTTCTTTACCTATTCATTATTTTATGGCAATATGTTATCTCAACAAAATAAAGTGCACTATTGTACAGTTATTGTTATGTTTGTTACAATAAAGTAATAAAATTTATAACCCAATTATTAGTTGACAACTTTCTATCATTTTAGATTATGTGTATAGCGGCGAAAATGGTAATTTTGTATTACAAATATTTATGCATGTTTGGTTAAATATTTTCAAATCAAATAGTGAACATTTTGAATCGAATATTTTTGAATTTAAATAGAATCTTGTTACAATCTGGTTTAACTTACTAGTATAGATATTTTAAATATGGTCGGGAAATGTTTGAGTAAAGTAATGTGAAAGGTATTCTCACTAAATTCAAAACTTTAATAAAAACAAGCAAAATTATGCCATACCGCTGATGTGAATCAAAATAAATATAAAGATTATTGTAGACTAATACTATAAATTACTTCTAGTGGAACTTGATACCAACATATAAAACAATAATAGAAATATAAAGGTTTAAGTAAACTAAGCTTGCACCCATCCATGATTTTTTATTTCGAATTGAATCAGAATTTTGGCAAACTAGCTTGAATCGATTCCGAATTAAATATTTTAAATTTAATCTTAAGTTGAATACTATAAGATGTTAAGATTTCTGAAATACAACAAGGTTAAATTATTATTAAAAATGGATAGTCATTTTATGGAAATTAGATACATTTTAGATTAATTAAAAGAATGTATTATGTAATCAATAACACTAAACTCTAAATAAAAAAATCTTCAATAACATTAAAATTTTGATTAATATTTACAAAAATGTTGTCCCAGATATTTGTATATTTTGCTCTACACACCCCTAATAAAAAGTATTTACTTTTTTAACCATGTACAAGCTATTACTTGCTTTTAAGCGTTGAAATTCTTGTTTGTTGTTTGAAATATAAAAAAGTTTAGAATTGGTGACTTAAATTTTTCTCACATTTTCTAAAAGTTTTTGTCACCCACATGATTTGTTTACGACTCGGAAATAAATTTCTTTATTCGCTACTCCATAACTGGCTTCCGGTTTGATTTTATTAATTTTTTCAATACATTTTAAATATCCCTGAGATGTTAGTTAGAAATCTCACAATACTAGTATTTATTTGCATATCTTTAAATATATAGTTATTAACAAGTAATTTCACTTTAATTAAATAGTTTTTGCAGTTTAAAACAAGTGGTAAAAATTGGTACATGTGTTTTATATTAGTGAAATATAGAATGCTTCTTTTATCTTTAATAGGTATTTGAAAAGCAATTGCGCATGCGCATCTCAACATATGTATGGTACACACTAGAATCCTTTTTGACTTGGTTTATATATGATATATAATATAGTATATTTATTTTGGATATTCATAAATGCATTGTTAGGATATTTATTTAAATCAGCAGTAAATTATATTGTTATGGTGGCCATGCTAATTTTAGAAATTAATTAAATTAAGATGGGCGCTCCAAAAAGGTAACATGTTTAGTAAAATAATTTCAGGATTATTATGCTGGCATTAAATACTTATCTGTTTTACCAGTTTTCTCGTGTATGTGTTTGTCCCTAGAATATACTTAATCTTTGCCATAGGACAGCTGATGTAAAGAAGGTATGAATATGGGAGAGACTTAGTAATGGTATTTATGAAAGTGGAGAAGGCATATGATAGCATGGATAGAAATAAAGCTAGGAAAGCGACAGAGGAGTCAGAAGTGGAAAGCATGTATGAGGATAACAGGAGTTGTGTTAAAATGCAGAGTGGAAGGCCGGAGTGGTTCCAAATAAAAAAGGGAGTGAATCAGGGGAGTGTCCTTTCACCATTACTATTTATAACGTTAGTGGAAATAGACATGAACAAAGTGGCCGGAAAACTCAGGGAGGAAAGTATGAAAGCCATGATGTTTGCTGATGACTTGATGGTATGGGGGGAGAAGGAAGAGGAAGTACATGAACAACTACAAGAATGGAATGAGGAAGTGAAAGAGTGTGGAATGAAAATAAGCATGGCAAAGTGTGAAGTGATGGTAATGACAAGGAAGAGGGTAAGGCCTAGTAAAGCTATAAAGTTGGATGAAGTAGAGCTGAGGAAAATATAGAACATAAAATATATTAGAAGTAGGATTTGAGGAGAAAGGTGGAAGTAGAGAGGATTTAATGGGAAGAGGACACCAGGGAGACTAGGAAAGTAGAGGTCATGGAAATGAAGTTTGTGAGGAGCATGTTGGCTGTCACGATGAAAAACAAGATTAGGAATGAAGTTATCTGGGTAAGATTAGTGGTACAGGGAGTACATGAGATAGTAAAGGGAGTAAGACTGAGATGGTACAGGAATGTAATGAGGATGGAAAAAAAGAGGATGTAAGTGGGGAAAAGACTACAGGGGAGGCCAAGAAAGAGGTGGGAAGAGCAGATAACAGAAAGTATTCAAGTGAGAGGAGAAGATTGGAAAAAATTAAATAAGGAAGAGTGGTGGAAGGATAGAGAAAGATGGAAGTATTTTACTAAACTGACCCAGTCACAGGCTGGAAACATTTGAGATGTTTTACCAGTTAATACATTTTTAATCATGAAATCCACCATTTTTTCTCCAAAGTGAAATTATTAGTTGAAATAAAGTCCAAACAAACTTTCATGACTAACTTAAGCAACATTATAGAGAAAATAAATGACAATTTTTTTTATAATGGTTTACTGTCTTAAGACCATAGATATTTAAAATTATTCTAAAATATGAAAAGATTCGAATTTTGAACTAAACCCATCAAGTCTGAACCAAAGATTTATTCAGATTCCAAATTTGGAATCCACCATAAATCTCTCTAGTGTTAAGATTTGAAAGCTTGAGTCAAATCTAAATCTTGGTATGCATGGTGAAGTTGAATAAAAATAACTCAGAAATAATTGATATTTGAAAATATCCAAATTGTCGAATATTGGCACACCTCTAACTATGTGTAAAACTCTTAGAAAGATTTAAAATGAGTTTCCCAGTAATCTTATAATGTAAAAAGTCACAAACATAAATGGTTAATTTAACACACTTAAAATAGACTCATCATCTATGTTGTTATTATTATTATTATTATTATTATTATTATTATTATTATTATTATTAGTACCGCGTCTTACTACCCGTTCGGGTTATACGCACTTACGCTAATGTGTAATGGTAGGGTGATTGTGAGATGAAATGAAGGACCTACAGTTTAACGTGGAATCCGAACCACGGTGGAGGCCTGGCATTCCCCACATTCACAAGATGTCTTGTCAGAGGTGAAGGAAGGGTTTGGTAATCAGATCTATGTTAATAAAATGAATAATTTGTGTATCTGTGTGTGTGCTTGTCAGAGCACTGTGCGATATCTATCACACGCATAGGTCTGACATTATTTTTTTAATTAGTAGCCCCTGTGCATGAACATGTGCATATTGATGCCAGAGTTTTAAAATTTGGATAAGATTTCTTAAATTAAACAAAAACAACCGGAAGAAATAAAATATTTTTTTTTTTTCTGTTTGTTTGAAGCAAAGAAAATTGTAGACAATGGTAATCACACAATCCATTGCAGGGTTACCCAGTGGAATTCTGGGTACTTCTGCTAGTTTACATAAACTTATTACTGACAACCAGCTTATAATGCAAAGGTGTTGGACAAGCAAGAATTTATATTTCTATAGTTACTCACGGTGACCTGGCGGTCTAGGGGTAAGGTGTCAGACTTTTGTGCTGGCGGCCGGGGTTATATTCTCGGTCCCGGCATAGATTTATCTGATTACTAAACCCTTCCTTCACCTCTGACAATACATCTTGTAAATGTGGGGAATGCCAGGCCTCCACCGTGGTTCGGATTCCACGTTAAACTGTAGGTCTTCCATTTCATCTCACAATCACCCTACCATTACATACACATTAGCGTAAGTGCGTATAACCCGAACGGGTAGTAAGACGCGGTGCTAATAATAATAATAATAATAATAATATAGTTACTCACAAGTATTTATTAGAATAATGGTACTATTTGTTTAAAAATATATATTTTTTAAATCGATACATGGGCTCATTTATACTCTTTAAAAGGCTTATAATAAAATTGAACAATTTTAAAACAAATAATTTTTGCTTAAATGGTTGTAGCACATTAGCATCTTGAATCTGTAATGCCCAACAAACAATCACAGTAAGACATCCACTAGGAATACATTGGTCACCTCGCACCACCTTGATGCCACGAGGGAAAATATTGGGGTGGGGGGGCTAGTACACCTTCAGCTGGTTCTTCTCATCAAAGCCAGCTGAGTGGCCTGCGTTTCTCACAATAAAGCTGGTGCAGTCAAAATGCATTCGGCGTTCACCCCGGCGCACGAACAAGTGTGATGTTTGGCCAAGAGACGCAGTGCAATGCAAGAAGGGTGTTGTCAAGGATGCTGTGCCATTAGTTGGAGACGTCCGCATCAGATACTTATTGCTGTTCCGTGCCACTCTGCCAATAACACAGGGACAATAATAAAATAAAATTCTGTATAAAGCCATTTATACTTTTATTATTGAAATACTATAGCAATAATTCCTACAAGATTTACCTTCTTGGCCTTTCTAAACGCAGCAGAAACAGATTTAGAAAATTATTTAATGGGCATTCTTAGTAATAAATATAAAACAATAATTTGAATTTGTACATAATAATGTTCATAAAATATTAATATTTACTATATTTTATTCAAATAAATTGTGTAACAATTCTTTACAGTTTACGCTGTGACTGTATGTACTTGATTTTTCCTATGTTTATTATTTATTTTAGTTAGTAAATTTTGCACATTTTTTTAAAAATTTTCAGTGTAGAATTGTTATAAGTAATTTATGACAGCTAACTAATTAACTACTCACACTGCTGTTCATAAAGAGTTTGTTTAGCTTACTTTCCAAAGTAAAAAGAGATGAGCTTCCCTTGCGACAACTCGCATTACTTTTGGCAGCACTCACAGAAAAGAACAAACATAGACTTTTTTCCAGAAGCTCATTAAAGGAAAATTGTTATTTTTAAAAGTTCTATTTGAGTTAACCTTGGCACGCTTACACTTGTGTAGATATCTACCTAACTAGCCCATCAGGGGTCTGTGACACCCTCACGTTGTTGATAATCCAGTTCTCGATTCCCTCGTCACTGAGCCAATACTGGGACTCATCCAGGATTGCCTTAGCCTCTTGGATGTAAGGGGCCCCATGGCGGGACTCATTGTAGTACACTGACAGCGACAGGTCTTGACTCAGGTCCGAAAAGCTGTCCGTGGTAGTTCTAGTTCCTGCCGCATCTACCAGGTACACCAATGCGCATTGGTCAGAAGTGAAGCTTACACCCTTGTACCACATCTTTGCGTATCTGAAAGAACATACTGTTACCTTCAATTTATAAATAACTAACTACAAATTAAAGTCTAGATATGTTTAGAAAATAACTTTTATGTTTTATAACAGATAATCAGTTATGTTTACTAAATTCCAAACTAAGATTTCTTCAAACTATGTGATAAAATATTCTGGTAAAATTCATTATTTTTAATATATTGAATTAAGCTAGAGAAAATATATGACTTAGCATCTTTGTAATTAATTATACAATATATCTACTTAGGATGAACCTATTTTCACTTTTAGAGGTATTTTGTTGTTATATGTATTTGGAAGAAGGCACAAGAAAGGTTGATAGAATTAGAAGTTTTCTTTAAAGCAAAATCTTCACTTCTGACAAGACATCTTGTGAATGTGAGGAATGCCAGGCCTCCACCGTGGTTCGGATTCCACGTTAAACTGTAGGTCCTTCATTTCATCTCACAATCACCCTACCATTACACATTAGCGTAAGTGCGTATAACCCGAACGGGTAGTAAGACGCGGTGCTAATAATAATAATAAATAATAATTTAAAGCAAAATGTTATATATTCATCATTCTTTACCATATTCCTTTTTCTCCCTTTTGTGTTTTTTGATATCCTCTTTTATGAAGGTGTATATAATAATAAAATAATTAAAAAACAAAAAGTTGTACACATATAATAATAATAATAATAATAATAATAATAATAATAATGGTTTATATGAAGTTATTTTTAAACTGATAGGGCTGATATGGTGGTTTTTATTACCAACTCGCTGACTAAAGAGGTAGAGACTTAGCCCTGAATGGGTGAGCCTGCAACTGTTTAATCATTTCATGGTTATAAATAATTTCATCGAGAAATATTGGTACATTTACTTAAAAATCGACACCAGGAATCAAATTACACTTTGTGGCAGTTTATTCATGTTAAAGAATTTGTGTTGGAAGCATTTAATTCTTTGTTTCTTTCAGCCTATTCTTAGTAGCGTTTTCTGAGGTGTTTGGCTGAAAATGGAATGGATGGCTAGTTCTTATTATCTAATTTGAGAAAACATCTATGTGTGTGGTGAGAAAGGGAGGTAAACATACTGCATAAAAATTGGCAATATGCTGTACTCTTTCTCCCTTTACCCTCCAAGCCACTCACGAATCTAAAAGTTTACTAAACCTAGTTAATACCAATTTTGCTTAATCCTAAGTCCAGCAAGCGGCCAGCAGCTCACTTTTATTAAAGTAATTAAAGGTGGAATTACTAATATGGTAAACAAATATCAAAACAGATGTTTTGATATAGAAATATCCGAGTAAAGTCTGTGTGTGCTATACAGATAAGTGACCAGCACCAGTGTAATGAACTAGTCAAGAAAGAGGGAAAATTAGCTACTTACCTCAATAAATGCATTCCTTAACAAAAATAATTTCACTCCTAAACAGCCCTTTATACAGAACTCCTACATTTCAACTGATTACCTACCATTCCTAAGGAAGACAAATAAAATCCTTTTTCAGTAACACCCAAATTACAATATTTAATCAATATCCCACACCTCACCAAAGTAATTTTATCACAGCTCATTTTGTCTGTCAGCCCTTATTCTTCAGACTTAATCACAGAGGATGAGTGTTTGTGTGTTTCTGTGAATGCAACCATAGACTCACATATCAAAATCACCCCAAACCTCCAACTGGGGCAAAAACATAAAAACTGCTCAGAAGGTACTGATGGATGTTTTTGTGGGGTTCAAACCCCTCCTAAAATTATTATTAATGATGTACACTGGATTCTGGTTAATTGGGCAGCGGTTTATTTGGAACAAAATTCGGAGAACAGAAACAAAATGAGCATCTAGCGTGAATTTCCCACTTAATTGGGACAATGAAAGTCGTGATTGAACAACAAAAATATGTGTGTAGATGGCACACACAATTGAAACAAAGTTGCACTGTAGTGTGGTTGGGTTGTGATTATTCTTTGTCATGGTATTCAGACTGACGATCACCTTCAACGCCACTGCCAAGATGAAAATAATTAAGATTATGAGCAAACAATTACTGAACAAATTTTGGCAAAGCACTCGGACGCCAGCAGAATACCAAGAAAATGATGATGATATACCTAAGCAAGTGACTAAACAGGATGCTAGGAAATATATTGCTGAATTGAGATGCTATTTATGCATAAAGACAATGAAGGCATTCATTTATCAGCATTAGCTACCTGCACCGACTTTACTTATTTGAAGTCCATAAAGAGAACACATCAGTGCACACTTGATAATTGTTTCAAATTAAGAACCTAGATGCAGATGGGAGGATAACATTTGGATATATCTGAGAGAGATAGGGTGTAATGAGATAGACTGGATAGAATTAGCTCAAGATAGAGATAGGTGGCATACTTTTGTGAGTGCGGCAAAACTTTCAAGTTCCTAATGACAGAGTAAGTAAGAAACCTTAATAGTGTGGAAACTTTGCTCCATACTGTCATTATTTTGACTATCTTCATTTTAAACATGCACACTATATGCTTGTTTACTTTTAGCTTTAATAATTTTAAATGCATTATCTATATCAAGATAAAATGTACTTTCTTTAAATGGTAGATTCCTTTAATTCCATTCATAGTTACCTGTTATTGCTCCGTTTGTATGTCTTTTTCAGCTCATTGGTTAAAATTTTGCTTAATTGGGGCATCAGCTTAGATGGGCTAATGTTATCTAGTCCCAATATGTCCCATTTAATCGTACTTTTATATTTCCCTTCTATCCCTGGACTAGTGGCTTACTGAAGAGTCTTAATACGTTCAAAACACCTACAACACCGTTTATGTTTCAAATCATTCAATTTCTTCAACGTGGATTCATCATCATGATGCACATTTTCCTGCCACTGGCAAGGTCTGTCTTGAATACAAGCCTCTCCATTTACTTCCATCCGCCTACCATCTTTCCTTCTCCCCGCCGGCCCAATCCAATCTTCTCCTCCTCTCCACCTGTCCTTGGGTCTTCCTCCTTGGAATCCTCCTCTCTTCCATCCTCTTCACATGTCCATGCCACCTCAATCTCGCCTTCTCCATCCTATCCTGAGGAGTTCCTCCTTCACTCTCTTTCACCCTTACATTCAGTGATTAAATGTTATAATATTTGCTGCCATCCGTTATAGGCAAAGGCGTAACTAGAGTGCATAGGGGTTGGTGGCGTCCACGGCAAATAAAATAATTTAGCGCCTTTAAAACTATTGATTAAAATGTTGATAATCTGAGGCGGCTCTACCATAAGAGGAACTAGGCGACCGCCTAGGGCCCCACGCCATTATTGAGAGTTTGAGTAAGAACTAAATGAAGTTTACAGTGCTTGATGAAAAAAATATTTATTATGTTTATCTACAATCACTTCATTACTATAGCATTCTTTTTCACAGTATTTTATTAAGTGATATAAAAGGAAAACTTTCTTTTTGTAGCTCTAGAAAGTATTTGTTGCGAGTTTTTCCAAAAAGATATTGTAAAAATCCTCAAAGCCTATAATTTTTTCCCCATCATCACTTACTAACGTTATGTTGCTCTGAGGTTATAGGTTATACGGCTACGTTTTTTTCCATTTAGTTATTATAGCCAGATAAATATTCCGAATTTAGACTAGTTAGCGCAGTCAGATTAATTTATCCCCCCCCCTTGCAAATTACCCCTCCTACAGCCTCGCATACCCTAGAGCCGCTTCTGTTGATAATTATTATATTGCTACTCAAACTGGCTAGCTGTTATAATACTGGCTACAAAACAGAAATAAACTTTTATTGTTTGAAAAATGAAACTTATATTGTTACTAATACTGGCGCCCAGGGCACGTGTCCCACCCTAGTTATAACTTGAGTAAGCCTTGGTAAGTACGTACTTGTTGTTCCCCTGAACGTCGTGAGCAAGAATCTCCACTCGACTGCCGTACTGGTAGATGCGGCCATTGGGGTGCAGGAGTGCTGCGGAGGAGCCGCTCTCGTTCAAGGACAGCACGATGTTGTTCTGCAACACACATGACCTCCTGCTGTGGAGTCAACAAGAGGACGAGGCTGCGAGATAAACTCACCCTGTTGATCTGAAGGCCCCTACGTGCAGCTTCTTTTTGGGGTCCTATGTATATTAGTACTTGGCGACGGCAAAATATTTTTAGTCCAGTGTGTCAGGGGCAGGTTCCAGATAAATTCAGCAAGAAAGGATGGCTTAGGGGTGAAGTCCCACGAGCAAGAGGGAATTTTTGAAATTTGAATAATTCCAAGAACTATTTTTAGATTTATATTATATAGATGGAGTTAAAAAAATTCTCCCAGCCCGCTTCCTCTAACGTGCTACTCCCGGGTTGATCTAGGCTGCCAAAGACAGGGAGATCGGCGTTCGATCCCAGTCGGGTGCATTAAGGGCAGGTTTTTCCTAAATGATTTTCCACTCCCCCTCCACGCAAATGCGGGTGCATTTAATCTAAATTAAACCTTCCCAATCCCTAACACATGAGTGCAATTAATACATAGGCGTATAACCCGAACGAGTAGTAGGACCCGATGTTAAAAAAAATTTACACACAAAAGTTTAATGCAAATTAAATGGCTCTAGAATTATTTGGCGGTGTTAGTTTTTATGACAATCGGAGGCCGGTATATTCTTCCCGCACAAGCCCGTTTTTTTTTTT
>CABFOV010003706.1:24421-39048 GCA_902141375.1 Timema poppense | reverse complement strand
TTTTTTTTTTTAGAAAACATTTGATGCCTTTATAACAGTGGTAGCCAAAAAATTCGTCTCATTGTTCTGTGTGCTACCGAGATTAACATATTGGGTGTTATTGTAACTTTGTACCGGAGGTTTGCCATCACACCTTTGTTCAATCGGGGGATGGGCTTTGTGACTTGGATTTATAACTGTAATGGAAATAATAGAAATGTGAGGACATGTTTTGCTAAAATACACCTTTTAATACTTGAAAACACAAGTTCTATTAATTTTCAAAACAAAATGATGAAATTATACGGATTAGTTCCTTGATATAATATTTCTGTTATAATATTTAGGTTGTCTATAGCTCCGTGGTCGGGCGCCTATCATCACTGTATGGAAAATATACCGTTTAACCAGCTGTCTATAGCTCCGTGGTCAAGCACTAATTAAATCGGTATAATTAATAAATGTAAGAAAGATAACTATTGATGGCTGTTTATTCCCACACGGTTTATTCAAAAGGCATCTGTTAATTACTGATACATACTCCAATTAAATGCTTTATATCAATGCACACTTGTGATATTATTGTAAATTATTGTATTCTGTGTTAGACTGTGAGAGCCAGTGCTAGTGCATTTGTGAGTCCCTGACTGCGTTGCTTGTGCGACTTGTGCGTATGGTTGTGTGTGGCTGCCCTTAATCATACGCACAAACGGCTTATATATGACATACCCCTTGCCTCTTGCTCCCTTCGTCAACAGTGTAAAAACCAACTAATAGAAAGAGTTCTGGCGACAGGTGTTGTGAAGGCTAGCTTCTTATTGGTATAGGGAATTGGCGTCTTTCGACATATACTGCGGAGTTGTTCCTTTAACAGGAAAAATGGTATAAAAATATATTTTAATGGTGTAATCCTTTTCACATTATTTCTGAAAAGCGCGTGTTTCTTCGTGGATGAATCATAAAAGGATACTCTACATATATTACTTTAAAGAAAAATTACCTTCATCCATGACATTTTATATATTTTAGGGTGATCTAAATCAATATCATTACAATGATCAACAAATATAGGGCTCTATATCTTTAAGTATGTTATGTAGCTTACTGATAAGGTGGACGTCTTTTATAGTTAAGAATGTTTTAAATTGGGGTGAATAATTTTTCACTCCCAATTTATTGCGTTTATCAAAATGTTCATGTTTTTTTTTTATTGTCTGCAGCTGAAAATGATGACTCACACAAGTTGATAATAGAGCAACGCCTTCACTCGGAGGGAAACACGAAACAAAGTTGGATGGCTTTCCTTCGAGAAAAGAGGCCAGATATTCAACATTAGGCCTAAGTTCCTTTGAAAAGCGCACATAAATTTTTGGTGTGATTAACATTTTAATGTGTGCAAAGATCGAGTGCTTGTGGATGTCATAGCTTGATTTCATCAGGTGAAAATGCACAGCTTTATACAAATTAAATATATTATTTATAACGAGCCTTAGGTGGGTGGTGATGTTACTCGCATCCTCACATTATCTCCTGGGAAACGTTTTTATAAACGAGTAACACATAATAAAAAATAAATACTTAGTACCGCGTCTTACTACCCGTTCGGCTTATACGCTTAAGTAGACTACTTAGTACGCTAATGGTTTAGGAATTGGGAAGGTTGAATATAGAGGACGTGACCCCGCATTTGCGTGGAGGGAGAGTGGAAAACCATTTAGGAAAAAAACTACCCTGAGTTCACCCGGCCGAGATTCGAACCTCGATCTCCCCGTACTGGGCAGTCTAGCTCTACCCGAAACGAGCGCGTTAGCTAACTACGTCACCGAGGCGGATTGACACATAATAATAGTATTTGTATTATATTATATTAAAACATGTATCCTAATTAGTTTAGCACGCTATTTTGTAATAATTGTTTATAATGTAGGCATAAAGGGTAATAGGGTAGGATTTCTGAGGGAAAAAGGGAGTAGGGAAGAGGTGGGGGGAAGGGGTTTATGTCACCCATGATAGCATCCAAGACGTAGGCGGGTCTACAACACATTTCAAGACCAATCATTGGGTTTATCCATACGTTTTTAGCCCATGTTGGGAATCAAACCTTGAATCCTTAACTCAAAAGACAAACTTGCTATGCTTCCGCCAGGTTAGGAGTCGAACCCGAACCCCTTAAATCAGTACAATTCCAGATGAGGGAGAGAATAGGCAAGTGATGATGCTAGCTTTTTAGACTTCTTTAAGAGCCCGACTCATACCACAGATAGAGAGAGCTTAGCTTAGGTAAGTAATACATCTCTTGCGATAGCTTGCGCTATTGATTAGGCATAAGTGGAATTGAGAGTAGGTAGTGAAAATACAACATTAAAAAAAATCATTTATACCTTGTTGTCAGGTGGATGTTGAAGAAAAATGTATTTCAAGGTGATACATTCATGATTCATTCTTAAAAAATTACGAATATAATTTGAATCACTATTTTAATAAAATTGCAAGGCGAATTTTTTTCCCTAACAATCAACTTTATACCTACATTTTTCTTTTCTATTTCTTGCAAACTTGTTATAAATTGATAATGATGCTAACACGATTCCTTCTGGAACATAACCAAAATATGGTGCAACCAACAGAAATAATGTTTTAGAAGTATTTCTTTTGAATAATATATTAAAAAAGAAGGCTACTTTCTTCGATCTGTCCGCAGCCTTGCTGAGAAGCGGTCCGTACTAAATCAATCTCAAAAGTCAAATTCATTCCGCGACGCGTTGAGCTATTTAGCTTAAGCTGCCGCATCGTGTGCACAAACATAATTATTCAGGATCAATTGTTTTTAAATTAATAAAAACAAGTTTTTACAAAATAAATTCTTCCCATATATATAATATTAATACTGGACCCTTATAATCATCACGCTGGATCCTAACAAGAAACTCCACGACGAGAGAGTGGACAACAACTCCCCGAGAAAACTTTCTCCCCTACAACTTGAACTCGACATAGTAGGGATTCCAACCCAGGACTTCACGTAAGGTAAAAAGCAGTACCTTACCATAACCCTGTTGTAAGGCGGAGACGAAAACACGCTTTTGTCACCGAACGGTTAGAGCCTTCGTTCATCGATACGAAGCAGTTTAAACAAATTAATAACACATGTGATTTCAAATATAAATTGATAATAGATTTCCCCCATGAACAGTGAACAAGAACGATAGGGCAGTACCCGCGACGTGAGAAATAATATTATAAAACGTTGCTCTCCGTGGGGAATAAACCGCGAACCGTAAAATCACAAATATAAACTTACCAATGCGAGCCGTGAATAATAAATAATATAATAATATGGTGACCAACGTGTAGGCACCAAGAATCTCGAAATGGTGCAAATCCATATTCCGGTTTTATGTGAAGGTAAGCTAACGCTCGCGAACGATGTAGCCGTATCAATGATCAAAGGTATACGTAAATTTGAAAAATGATTCCTGGAGAGCTCAGTGGTATAGCATTGTCATGCTAAGCCAAGGGTCCCGGGTTCAATTCCCACGTCTAGGTATCATAGGCCCCTATTGCCAATTAAAGAATAAGCTCTCTGTGTGTCTACGAAGCTATTGCGTATTCCTGCGGTTACCTTGAAGTTGATGATGCGCACTGCTCGGTCGATGGTGAGGTCCACCCTGACCCGGTGCGGGAGACGCAAACAGATGGTGCCGTGAGGTGTAACCACCGCGGCACCAGGCACTATGTCCTGATTGTCGTGGTCCCTCCAACTGTCCTGCTGCAACACCACCAAAACCAATCTCCTTAATAAAGTCAGGAACAGCAGAAAAGACGAGCTAGGACTTAGGACTAGATGATCATTTGTTTCTTGACATTTCTGGGCCAGCCAGTCTTTTTATTCATCACCGCGTCTTACTACCCGTTTAGGTTATACGCTTAAGTACTTATTACGCTATTGAACTAATAATTGGGAAGGTTGAACTTATAGAAAGTGAACCCGCATTTGCGTGGGGAGAGAGTGGGAAACCATTTAGGAACCCCCCCACCCAAGTTCAACCAAGTGAGACTCAAACCTCGATCTCTCCGTCCTCAGCAGTCTAGCTCAACATGGAACTAGCGCGTTAGCCAACTACACCACCGAAGCGGGTGCAAGCCAATCTTAAATCCCTGCAGAGGTACGTAGAAGGTATGCCGCAATTGGATTATTATTGGAAATTTGGGGCACCTTTTGGAAAATATAAACATAATTTTTGTGTTTAACATTGACAGCATTTTAGTGAATTAAGTAATTGGCCCCGTGGTGTAGTAGTCAGTGCAGCTGGATACGAACCTACGAGTCCCGGGTTCAATACCCGGCTGATACTTTGGGTATTTTTCCCAACTATCACAACGGTCGCCAGAATTTGGCTAAGTATTCTTAAGTAAGGTTTAAGTGTTTCCATTGGCTTACACCCTCAAACTCACTATCACCATCACCTCACCGGGACATGGAAAGAGCCTCCACGGAAAGAATGTACTATTAGTACATTCAGGCGTCCCCTGGGCAACGATACATTATTACTGTTCTGACTAATCTTTCCGCAAACTGGGCTACGAGTGATGTAGCCCAGACGCACAATATTATATTAGTGAATTAGGTCTAGCGGCGTTATTTTAGAGTTATTGATAATATCTATCAAAAGTGATAGGTTCAGATCACATGAATTGACGAATGAATACGTGAAATAAATCTAGTAGCTTTTTCTAGCTTTCAGACGTGTCCGTTTGTTAGATTATAGAGGTTTAACTGTCGTTAAAATGGTACATAATATAACCTACTCAATTGTCCTGTTGTTCATTCTCGTGTTAATAATACATTAGCTCTATTGGAGGATGAGCCAACAAATGCTAAGAACAAATATGATAGCATAGTTAGAACCAGAAGTCAAGAAAACAAAAGTAGGAATGCATGAGAAATACTTGCAGCTGGCCACGCTGGTGTGATTTTACATTTAACACATTTAGCAAATAAATGAATTTATTTTGTTTTATTTAATTCAATTCTGTATTATTTTCAAATTGTTATAATTTATTTGACAAATTGGGGACAAAATATGGAACAAAATAAGACCAGGACATTGATGATATTTTGGGGACTGTCACCGAAAAGAGGGAAGGAATGGTCGGTCACCTTAGCTTGGGAGTCGTCTGAGCAACTGTAACAATATATTTTCCATAAGCATACGCGTTCTTCATGATTTAACAGGCAGGATGCAAGTAAGCGTAGTAACTTCGATTGCATACAATCTAAAATAACCCAACAAAAATTAGTTTTTCACTGTGATACGCAGTATGTAATAATAGGTCACGCGATAGCGGCCTTGCACTTGGGTGCTCTCTTATCATGAATATAAAGCAATTTCAAGAAGATTTCTTAGAGCAGTGTTGCTTTATCTGGATGTTGGCCATCTCGCCACTTGGAATAGAGATGGTAAGATGCAGGGACTGTCTGGGTGTTGGCCATCTCGCCACTTGGAATAGAGCTGGTAAGATGCAGGAACTGTCTGGGTGTTGACCATCTCGCCACTTGGAATAGAGCTGGTAATTAGGATGCAGGGACTGTCTGGGTGTTGACCATCTTGCCACTTGGAATAGAGCTGGTAAGATGCAGGGACTGTCTGGGTGTTGACCATCTTGTCACTTGGAATAGAGCTGGTAAGATGCAGGAACTGTCTGGGTGTTGACCATCTTGTCACTTGGAATAGAGTTTGTAATTAGGATGCAGGAACTGTCTGGGTGTTGACCATCTTGTCACTTGGAATAGAGCTGGTAATATGCAGGGACTGTCTGGGTGTTGACCATCTCGCCACTTGGAATAGAGCTGGTAAGATGCAGGGACTGTCTGGGTTTTGGCCTATCTTGTCACTTGGAATAGAGCTTGTAATTAGGATGCAGGGACTGTCTGGGTGTTGGCCATCTTGTCACTTGGAATAGAGCTGGTAATTAGGATGCAGGGACTGTCTGGGTGTTTGCCATCTTGTCACTTGGAATAGAGCCGGTAAGATGCAGGGACTGTCTGGGTGTTGACCATCTTGTCACTTGGAATAGAGCTGATAAGATGCAGGAACTGTCTGGGTGTTGGCCATCTTGTCACTTGGAATAGAGCTGGTAAGTATGCAGGAACTGTCTGGGTGTTGACCATCTCGCCACTTGGAATAGAGCTGGTAATTAGGATGCAGGGACTGTCTGGGTGTTGGCCATCTGATCACTTGGAATAGATCTGGTAATTAGGATGCAGGGACTGTCTGGGTGTTGGCCATCTTGTGACTTGGAATAGAGCTCGTAAGATGCAGGGACTCACTTTGGGTGTTCTCAAGCCTCTTCCTTCTCTTTTTATTTTTGTCGGACTGGGACTACCTTACGCCCCTCAGCAATATTCTATATGTATATTCAAAACATAGGTTATTATTCATAGGCCGAAGGGAGAATATCATTTTGGGGAAGAAGGGGGCTTCAAAATCGTAAATATTTACATGATGTTAAAACTTACTATTAGATCCTAAGAAATAAGGACATTGTTAATTTATAAAGTAATGGTGGAACTTTATTTGTGTACGAGGGGAGGGGTGAGAAAGTAACAAAGTTTTTTTACTTTCAGTTAATTTAAAAAAAACTGGATGCTTCTTGAAGCTATAGCGAGTTTTACTCGCCTTTTTTTTAAGTAGATGCATTTAGAAGCTATTGAAAGTGGTCTTCCCCTGACACATTTTTCAAAATTGAATACTAATTATTGGTGTGGTCTTCACTAGGGTTTATTTTAATAAAATATGTATATAGAAATTATTTGGAAAGGTCCTTCCCTGGCAAATTTTTGAAAAGTGAATATTTATATAATTTATTTGAAGTTTTATACAATGACATTTTTATGTTTCGTTTTAAAAATATTTACACATTTTGGGAGGGGCGAGGGCAAAGTAGGGTTGAACCCATAGCCCCCTCCCTACACTCATATTATTTAATACAAATATTGTGCATACTTTCCATTTCCAAGACAAGAATGTGACGGTATTTTCACATTTATTCTAATAATCTATCCACTGTAATTTGCCACTATCGTTACAACAATAAACCAGATACATATGGTTCAAGTGGTGCTATAGTAAGAACATGGTAGCATAGTGTATGACAACTATATTATATAATACAAAAACTACTCTTGTATATTCATATGTAAAGTCATGTGATCCTGCAGTTGTCACTTTTAATAACTAATATAAACGACGATAAAAATAATACCGGTAAAATCATGTTTTTTTAATTGTAAATGTTGAACACAAAAAATAATTATGTAATTTATTTTATTCCTGCTGAATATTATGGAGGAAAAGGGCATTTAAAAAGATGCTACAAAACATCGCTTAAAATAACTTCAAACTATCCTTTCAGTTGTTTTAGTTTTCTCCATTATTTTGCTATTAATAATTAATTTATCTAATTTACAATTTTATAAGTGAAGATTTTTCTTCGATAGTAATTGTTTCAGCATTACTAAATAAAGAGGGGCAGCTCCCTGTGATATTTGACCTCCAGGAGCTATAACATAAGTGAGTTGTTTGACATGATTGTCCCCCAGAGTGAAGTAAACATACTTACTGTGTTTGTGTGGGGATCCTCGCCAGGGTAGAAGGCCAGCTGTAGTGGTTTGGGTGCAGGGATGCGTGGGGTGCGCCACAGGGGGGTGGTGGAGGTGGCCATACCTGAGTGCGACTGGACCAAGCTCCCCGTCCAAGGGTCCGACGGCGGGACCTCATAGTAATTGGTGTAGTCATTAAATCTCTTAATGGAAACCATTCACACACAGCTGTTTATTGGTACCACCGGCATTTTATGGTTTCAAAATACTTACCCACTATTGAATCTCATAATATTAGGGGGAGGGGGGATGTTTGCTGAGCACTTATACTCTTTCGACTAAACCAACTTTTGTTCTTTAGTACGTTACGTTACGTTAATGAATTTAATTTGGGGGCCCAGTGTAGTATTCCTGGTTTTGATTATTTTAGCTATATTACGTAGTGAGGAAAGCATAGGTTGGGAAGTTTGTAAAATGTATTGGACAGGCAGGCATTAGAGCTCGCTCAGCATGTTTGTGCTGACTGATTGGAACGTGATTGAATCAGACCACTAGCTCTGTGAGCTAGAAAACTTTGAACAAGGGCGTAGAAAGGTGAGGGTCCGGACGCCCCTGGGATCAACTGGAACCCCCTCCCCCCCTAGAATTTGTTGGATGACCTCCTAAAGGGGGTCCACAAATACATATAAAAACCTAATGTTTAAGGTTTTTGTCCTTACTACACTTATAAGTATCTCTCACCAACCAATTATTATTTAGTGTGTATTTTAATGCTCACCTTGTAAAACTTCCAATTGTAAAATTATCGCTGTCAACATTTCAAATAATGTGCTTCTTTTCTCATACATTCATATGATATTGAAAAACAAAGGGCGTTTCTTTGAAGGAGCTGGGTAAGTGGGATCCGAGAAAATGAGGCAAACATTTGTAAGATCCTACTTGAGGAATCACCCTAAGAGCAGCTTGAATAACAGGACAACTGTCAGTTGTGGAGTTTGTAGCTTATGTAGGTAGGCTTATTTCCCTTTCCGCACCCATTAACTCAACATATCTACTTACTCAAAACATTATTTGCCCTCTACGAACAGTTTAAAAGAAAGTTCAGAGTCGGGGGGTAGGGGGAATGGAGCACCCCTTAGAAAAATGAGATATCTACATCCCTGGCTTTGAGCAATCACTCCTTGTCCTGTGTCAAATATCGGGATAAAGAGTGGTCACACTGACCTTCTCGAAACACAAGAAAACGCGTCTAGATATTTACTATTTCTAGCCGTTCCGGGCAACCAGTAAATTATAGCTTGTTCTAAAGTCTTCATTTATTTATTTACTTATTTCTTTCAAAATCTATAGTCTTTGCATACCTATATACACATTTTTTAATAAAAAACTATCTAAAATTGATTATATATTTAATTTTGTGATTTCTTTTCACCCATATTCTTTTTTCACACTCTAAAGTATAAGATTAGGCGTTCATTGCTTAAATACTTAGAATGATCTAAATATATGCACCCAAAGAGAAATGAACCGGAGGTTTCTACACGACAGGGAAGAAGTTTTGGACTTCATACTCCCGTAGATGTAGCCAAGGGCTACGAAAAGGTCAAGTGTAAGGTCAAACGTGATTTCATTAAGGGTTTTGAAGGTTTCACTAATGCTTCAAACAAATAAATTGTATTTTTAAATAGAGAAAATAAAGTTTATCTTAAAACAAAAAAGTTTATTGATCAGAAGAACATAAATGGCTACCCAGGAAATATAATGGTTTAAAAAAAACTCAATTGAACACCTTTTTATCCTGCTGAGAATTACAACACCTTATATTTTTCTTGAATTATCTTTCAGAGAATGGACGCAACTGTTGATAACGTCCAACAATGGCCAAGGTCTACGATATTTAGCTTCCAAATCTAAACATTAACACCGTATCTGTCGAAAGTAAGAGATGTAAAATCTTTATCATGGCGTTTAAACAAATAATAGAATTGCATCTATTTATTTTTTGAACTGTAGAAAAAGTTCTTCTCCCTGCAGATTTGTTATTACTAGGAATAGGACCTTTGAATCTTTGAATCCCTTAGAATAGTCGAGATTCAAGAATTCGAACAAATATCGAGTTTGAGGTTAAATAAAAGCTTTTTTTTTAAATTGCATATGAATTATCTTCGGAGATCATATACTTATTGGGGACTTAGCTCAATACAATTATAGGATCAATGTAACCAGAGCCCTGAACATTAATTTACCACATAGATGAATAAATAAAGGTTAATATTAATATATTTTAGCAACAAAATTTAACATTATGTCTGTTTCCTTTAGCTACTTAATGAGTAATTAATTAATTAAAGTAAACTTCTTATGTTTACCCTTTTTTTTAAGTTTCAGTTTAGTAAAATAGTGGAGTCAGGGATTCTTGCTTTCATTCCCTCCTGAAGTTTGTCATCTCTTTCAACTAGCGAGTTAATGCGAGAAGTCACAATTATTAATGGACGTATTATCATAGCAATTAGAAACCTACATTGATTTGTTAGTGTTAAGGTTTACTTCTGTGTATTCACAAGCAAAATTAATATACATTCAAACTTTATTTCTTCAGATTTATTTAGTCGGGAACTAGCTAAAATTAAATCACGATTCCGCCTTAAGCTATGATAATATAAAATCTATATATCAGGTTTGAATGATATTCAATAAACAGTTTGGGCTGTAGCACCAGGGACAGACAGAATCGTAGGACACACTTTTTTTTAAATTTAAAGGGGCTGAGAATTTTCACAAATTTAATTCTCACGCTACATGGGAAAGCAAAAATAATACTCTCCAGTATAGCCACTATAGCATATGGTTGTCTATTTAAAATAAAAAAGGTTTAGGGAAAGCTACATCGTTTAGAGTCTGCAATTAACAGTAGAATTGTGTATTTAAGTGTAGACTTCTTTATGTTTGTGTATCTAACTCTCTGACTCTTTATATTGTTTATTTAAGTGTAGACTCCTTTATGTTAGTATCTTTGAGTGTAGACTCCTTTATTTTTGTATCTTTGAGTATTGAACTATTTACGTTTGCGCATTTCAGTGTAGACTCCTTTGTGTTTGTGTCTTTGAATGAATACTCCTTTATCTTTGTGTATTTAAGTGTATAGGGATTCCTTTATGTTTGTGTCTGAGTGTAGACTCCTTTATGTTTGTATCTTTGAGTGTAGACTCATTTATTTTTGTGTAGATTCCTTTATGTGTTGTATCTTTGAGTTTTGACTCCTTTGTGTTTGCGCATTTGAGTGTAGACTCCTTTGTGTTTGTGTCTTTAAGTGTAGGCTCCTTAAAGTTTATGCATTAGAGTCTAGACTCCTTTGTGTTTGTGTCTTCGAGTGTAGACTCCTTTACGTTTGTGTCTTCGAGTGTAATCTCCTTTATGTTTGTATCTTTGAGTGTATACTCCTTTAGGGTTGTGTCTTTAAGTGTAGACTCCTTTAGGTTTGTGTCTTTGAGTGTATACTCCTTTAGGTTTGTGTCTTTAAGTGTAGACTCCTTTAGGTTTGTGTCTTTGAGTGTATACTCCTTTAGGTTTGTGTCTTTGAGTTTAGACTCCTTTATGTTTGTGTATTTGAATATATCCCTCATGATGTTTGTGTATTTGAATATATACTTCATTATGTGTGTATTTGAATATATACTTCATAATGTTTGTTTATTTGAATATATACTTCATTAGGTTTGAATATTTGAATGTATAGTTCTTTATGTTTGTGTATTTGAATATACACTCATTTATGTTTGTGTATTTGAATATATACTTAATAATGTTTATGTATTTGACTATATACTTCATTATGATTGTGTATTTGAATATATACTTCATAAAGTTTGTTAATTTGAATATATATTTCATAAAGTTTGTGAATTTGAATATATACTTCATAATATTTGTTTATTTGAATATATACTTCATTATGTGTGTGTATTTGAATATATGAAGTATATATTAAAATACCCACACATAATGAAGTAAATATTCAAATATACAAACATTTTGAAGTATATAGTCAAATACACAAATACAAAGAAGTCTACATTCAAATACATAAACATAAAAAGTGTATATTCAAATACACAAACATAAAGATGTATACATTCAAATATCCCAAAATAATGAAGTATATATTCAAATATACAAACATTATGAAGTATATATTCAAATACACACACATAATGAGGTATATATTCAAATACACACACATAATGAAGTATATATTCAAATACACAAACATTTTGAAGTACAAAAATACACAAATATAAAGAAATCTACATTCAAATATACTTCATAATATTTGTTTATTTGAATATATACTTCATTAAATGTGTATATTTGAATATATACTTTATTATGTTTTTATATTTGAATGTAGACTTCTTTATATTTGTGTATTTGACTATATGCTTCAAAATGTTTGTGTATTTGAATATATACTTCATAATGTTTGTGTATTTGAATATATACTTCATTATGTTGGAATATTTGAATGTATACTTCTCTATGTTTGTGTATTTGAATATACACTTCTTTATGTGTGTGTATTTAATGCAGACTTCATTATGTTTGTTTAGTTGAGTGTAGACTCCTTTATGTTTGTGTATTTGAATATACACTTAATAATGTTTATGTATTTGAATATATACTTAATTATGTTTGTGTATTTGAATATATTCTTCTTTATGTTTGTGTATTTGAATGCAGACTTCATAATGTTTGTGTATTCGATACTGACAAGAAACACTAATAAATGCTTATCTGATGGAAAATCTACTAATTGTACTAACTCGGCTTTGTCTCGCATACCTCGTGCATGAAATTTAATAAGCAACAGTGACAAGTTTATAGACCTATTTTACAGCAACAAATTACTAAATTATTTTCGAAAACTACACTAAATTGCCTCTATATATGTTTTTATCTTTTTTTTTAGCTAAGATTCCAATGTAGTTCTTTATTAATCGAGCAAACTTCTGTAATTGGGAGTTGGCTTCCTAGCCAATAATTGTTGTAGTTCCTTCAAATGAAATAATAAATAAATAAAATTAAGGTATTAACGGTTATGTTAAATTTTATGTTGAATATCCTTCATTGAAAAGATATGATAATTTCACTCAATACCATTCTAGAAAGTTGTTTTACACTTGACCAATCCAGCCAGCTAACTGATTCAAAATATTTATTTAAAAAGTAAAGAAAGGTTAGTGGACCAGAAACAAATCTCTATACCTGAAAGTTATTTTCTTCACTTATTCCATGATAAGAGCGAGATGTATATAAACTTCTGGGCCGCACAGGCATGTTGGAATTATTGTGAAGAGCATCTTTCCTAAATTCCATGGCGGCAGTTTTAAAAATAATTATTAGTTGCTATTAAAAACTGCCAACTAGATGAATACTTCTTTGTTGTCTTTTGTAACCAGGAATAAAACTAATTTGCATGGAAGAAGAATAACGATATTTGCATGGAGAATAAACAAACAATAGTGGAATATTGAAGCAATTAAATGTATTGAAAACCTCTATGTATTAAATGCTCATGATTAGATAAATAGTATTCAAGTCATAGATATAGTAAAAATGTATAAGGTTCACTTTAGTCGTAATAATATTTATACAACGTACTCCAGTAATATATTATATTTTCAACATAAACACCTTGATAAAGCACTCTCTAGCTATGACTATATTTATACAATATATGCCAGTAATTTTTTTTTAATGTATCGCGTTATAAACATATTAAAACAACACACTATGGTTTTATATATATATATATATATATATATGTTAATACATCACACTATGGTTAAATACATATTTGTACGACACACTCAAGATATACACATATTTACACAATACACTAAAAAGTTGTATATACACAGAATACTCCAATAATAAACACTGTTCTGTAGCTGCCACATTTAGCATAGCTTTGAGATAAATATTTTCTAAATATTGTCTACTCTGCATTTATTTAATAATACCTCAAAAGTTATTCCTATCTAGGATATTAGAACCCAAAAGTTTACTTAATTTATGAACATTGACATTGGAAGATGCTACTTAATCTAATTAAACTGCCGATGTGCTACCGAATGATTAAAATAATGGCTAATTGGTTGACTTTCAAGAAAGCAATCTTGTTATAAACTGATCAAGGTAATACTAGCTAACCTTTTCTTGGTGTACCGTAGCTACTATGTCTTACTACCCGTCCATATTTACACTGATGTAGTAGGGAGGAAGAAAGTAGAATATACTCAGATTTAGATGAAGAGAAAGTGGAAAACCATTCAATAAAAATGATTCACTCTACACCCAGCTGGGATTCAAACCCAAATCTCTCAATTACCGTCAAACCAGACAAAACGACGTTGATTACGGCCCAGTTCATGTGCCCAATGATGCGGGTAACATTTTTTTGACAAATTAAAAATTACTAAAACAATTATTTGTTCATCCGCAGGGGTATTTATATTTTGCTGGGCTATTTCGAAGCATTTTCCTTTTCAATGTTTTTTAGAAATATTTTTTTTTGTATTACAAAGCAAGGAGAACTGACCATACAGAAGTGTTTGGAATAATGTTACCTAGAAGTTTTCGGAAAAGTCTTACCTAGAAGTGTTCGGAAAAGTATTACCTAGGAAAGTTTGGAAATGTCTTACCTAGGAGTGTTTGGAATGGTCTTACCTTGAAGCTGATGGAATAGTCTTAACTAGAAGTGATTGAAATAGTCTTAACTAGAAGTGTTTGAAATAGTCTTAACTAGAAGTGTTTGAAATAGTCTTAACTAGATGTGTTTGAAATAGTCTTAACTAGAAGTGTTTGAAATAGTCTTAACTAGAAGCGTTTAGAATAGTTTTACTTAGATGTGTTTAGAATCGTCCTACCTATAAGTTTTTGGGATGGTGCTTGCTAGAAGGGTTTGAAATAGTCTTAACTAGAAGTGTTTAGAATAGTTTTACTTAGATGTGTTTAGAATCGTCCTACCTATAAGTTTTTGGGATGG